>MU858154.1:0-125954 GCA_033297075.1 Rhypophila decipiens
TGTAGACATGTGAGGTGGGTAGCGGGCTTACATAATGCGCACGGGTACCCGTGAAATTTTAGAGACACGGGTACCCGTGGCCCTATGGGGCCCCAGTCAAAATGGCGGGCTTACGTAACATTGGCGGGACCCGCGAAATTTTAGATTCGCGGGTACCCGCGAACCTATTGGGCCCCCTGAACTCCTAGGTGTCCCATAGGCCTCGGAGTCAGGTTTCCTTTCTTATTATGATTGGTTTTTTCTAGGAGATGTCTTTCGTACTTTCCCTCATTGCTTGTAACCATAACCGTAACCTCCAACCCTCAACTTGTTCTTGAATATTTGCACGTATCCATCCGCACAGAGACGTGAACAACAATCCCTGCTCCCAGAAGAACTGGAGAGTTGAACGCATCCCAGAGCTGGGGGACAACGGTGGGGAAATGTTCTGAACTACTCTGCTGGTATGTGAAGCCACTAGGTTAGTCACCTATCCCTCGTTCTTGTTACGGGCATTGTCGCCGCGTGTTTTTTGGTTCATCATCTTGGAGAAGAATTGAAAAGAGAGTGTGAACTTGTCCCAGACCTGGTGTTTTTATATGTGGTCTTCATACCACAGAGGAGCCTGCACTCTTGAAGGGCCCATGGCCCGGTTTATTCAACAGACATGATATCTGGATTTTCTAACCAACTGAGAACATACTCTCTCGAGTCTCGACGCCCGATGGGCATGACAAAGTTGTGTTTTGACCAACCTTTTCAAGTCCGGCGGTTGCCTTAGCCTCTACAAATCTGTACACTAAGGTCATATCCTAGTATAATCTGATACTATATTCCCGGCCAGTGTTGATTTCAACCATGTTCAGCTTCTCTTCCACATCGAGAAAAGCCGCTGGTCTCAATAAGCTCAAACATCTCGGTTGCTCTACACTTAGATGCGTTAAACCGAGGCTGCCCACAACATCCAAACGGACCTCTCAGTCCATTGTGACTTGAATGCATCAAGCACCACTCAAGGCAGACATTCAGGGTTGGCCTTATACAACTGCAAATGATAGAGCCAAGTAATCGTATGATAAAGGAAGTTCAGCAACCTAAAAAACTGTTAAATTTTACTCGCCATCGCCTTTGAAATACTCCAGGAGACACTCTTAATTACATGTGGAGTGAACGGTTCTCGGTGTTGATATAGCTTGTCAGAACGATGTGGTTTCAGCACATGCAGGTTCTTAGAATTGTGTATAAAACATCAGAACATCTTCACGAGATATAACCAACAAGATGCAACCGTGTATTGTATTCTGAGAAGAAGGAAAGTAGTAAACATTGCCAGGACGGGTGGATATGTGTCACCACTTGCCAAGCCGACGAGGCTAAGTACAGAGAATAACTAAGAGATTTTTCTCGTCATCTATTTTCTTAAATCAATACCATCGTAATATGTCTTGGAGCTCGGCAGTGCCATCAGCATCGAAAAGTTGGGAGTGTGCCGGCAGGACGGTAATCGATCGGTGGGTACCGTATCTATTGACTTTTTTAGAAATTTACCTAGAGCCAAGGTAGGCTTAGCTACTGGCTGAAGGAGGTCAAGCGTACGGGAAATGTGGACCTCCTCGGTTCCTCGCCTGCAATTTCTTTCTAGCGGGAGCTAGGCCTACCTGGCTCTAGGTAAACTTTTAAAAAAGTCAGTAGATACGGTATCCGTATCAGTGTAACGGTTACGGGGGCGAAGCCGCCCAGTTTGGAACGCTAAACTGAAGGATTGGGAATATCTTGACCAAGCACCGGCCAGCGACCGGCCCACCTTCCCTGCCCGCCAGGAACCCAGTAATCCTACGCTGACAGTTGACTGTCCTTTCCCAGCATCTTCGATCGCGCGACATGAAAACTTCCTCAAATTTCTTTTCCTTTTTGGCGGTGACTTTTCGTCATCAGTCGAGAAATTTTACTGCTGCAATCTCCCTCGCGCCCTAGATCGCACGACTGGTTGAAATATCTACATCTCGAAACTGGAACTCGCCTGACGGAAAGACTTGCCCTGGACCGCCAACGCATGGCTCTCTCGTACGCGTCGTAACGGTCGGCCGGGCGAGCAGAGACGAGACGAGACATGGTCCTCGCAATTCCAAGTCCGGGATAGTCACATATCCACATTCATCGCACTGCAGCAGACTCTGTTTATAAGCAGACGTTGGTTCCTCATCATTTTCCAGCTCCACGATGCGCCAGACCCTGAGGAGTCCAGCGCCTCAAGGGTCATCCATTTCCGGTCACGAATTGAGGGCGGCTCGACCGGCAGCACCAGGAAATCCCATCGTCGAGTCCTGGCTAGAGAGTATCCATCCAAGCCCCAGCACAGCGACAACAGTAACAACCACTGCTGCGCACGATTCTTTGCACCATGGAAGCAGCCCCAAGTACAATTTTGTCTCCAACGGAACTCATCTTTTACCGAATGCGTCTGACAGAGACAGACGATGGCTTGTCATACGGAGCGGCCTGAGAGCGACGTCATTGATGTTTGCTCTCACAGTCATGATTCTTATCTTTTGCCTCAACGAGTATAAGTTTGGCTTGGATCCTGTTTGGATTCCTGTGCTCACATTGGTACGGCACTCTTTCACCACTTCCCATCCCCAATTCCCTGATATCTACAGTCCAATGAATATGTCTAACTGTTTGCTGAAAGTGTTCTATTGCCATGCTATGCAATGGACTGGACCTTGCGGTCGCTGCCATTCGTCGTGGGAGAGGTATCCCAAATAATATCCACGCATTCACTGACTGCTCTATTGCCATCGGAATAGCCATTTCTGTCGCCTTGGTCATTGTCCAGATTGTTGACTGGGGAAGGCAGCGTTTTTCCTCACAGTACTCTGGGCCTTACAGGATCGCTGTTGCATCCATACTCATCTTGACAATGTAATTATGCAAACAATCCCACGACACATATTAGCGATCTGTAACTAACAACGGGCTATAGGGCGATCCATATTTGTCTTTTCTTTTCATATTTCAATGATGTTCGCCCGTCCAGACGGTCAAACGAGATGCACATGCCCAGAATCATGGTACTACCATCAGGAGCCGCCGTGATGGTCGCGACTCGCTCAATACCAAGGAATCAAGCTGGGTCGAGGCCGCCGCCGGTCGAGATGAACGTATTGGGGCCGGGAAGTGCCCCGTCATCGACAAATCAGGCCGGTCGACAACAGAGTATGGATTCTTCCAGGATGGCCCAACCTACAATACTCGCGATTTCGCGAATCGCGCCTGTGATAAACACAGGGTCCCCGAACACAACACCTCTTACTAGGCCAGCGCCAGTGTTTGAAGGTACATGGCCTCTGCGACAAGCCGTTCCTCGACGGAAACCTGTTGCTACACAGGCGATCATTACAGGCTCTGCTCAAACAGCCTCCCCGATTCAACCTCAGACCATGATAATCCAGGCCCGAAACCAGCATGGCATACCTCCACCGGGCTCTGATTACCAACCCGACGAAGCCGAGTTACAACGAGCTGCCAGAGGTGAAGCCCAAGCCCAGTGGATTCCTCCCCATCTTGTGGCTCTGCAGAGGGCGGACAATAGGCCTGAAACATCTGGAGGTGGCTCACAAAGTCCAGAACAAGTATGAGTGAGAGCGTTGAAAAGGGGTTCACATCCTTATATGCATTTCTCTGAGTTCTCTTTTTGTTTTCTTTGGTTGGAGTATTTACGAGAGGATTTTGGATTGAGTGATACCCTATAGATGAAGCATTGAAAGCGGAAATATACTATAATAGCGACGCCGTACGTCATACGACGACTGTTTGATTCCCGATGTTTGTCCAGCAACGATAGTCAACGAGCCAGGTGGTCGAGACAATATATATATGACAAATCCACCGAGCTTGAAGATCTCTGTCATCCGCTGCCGACATCACCGCGGCACAACGGGACTTTGAGAGACGCGAAAACCACACTAGTAAATCCGAAATCGCTGTACCGTATCTGAGCTTCTTCAAAATTCCCCTAGAGCCAGGTAGGCTTAGCTGCTGGCCCAATGAGGTCAAGTGTACGGAAAGGGTGGGCCTGTTCGGTTCGTCGCCCGCAAACTCTTGCGGGCACTAGGCCTACTTGGCTCTAGGGGGATTTTGAAGAAGCTCAGTAGATACGGTACTGGGGCAGTGCTGCTGGTGCCAGGGGGTTGCATTGTTATTGAAAATATGCCGAAATAGGAAAGTGGACTCGTCATCTCGTCCAGAAAGGCCGACGATGATTGGCCCATCTGAAGGAACGTACCGAGAACGCCTAACGGCATGTCCCCGGGCCATGCAAGATGAGGATCCTCGCGCGAAGGAGCCACCAAGTCTGGGCGGAAGGACAAATGCTGGCCTGTCGAATTCTGGTGCCTAAACTGATTGCTACCTTCGCGGCTGCTTTTGTTTGTTTGGTGTTACCCCCTGCCCCCGGATTTTACGCTTTCGGATACCGCATACGAGAATGGCCGATCGAACCTTCCTCAGCTTGGGATTTGACGGTCAACGTGCTTGAGGAACTGGAACTGAGTGTGTTCAGTATCGCGGGAGTGCTCTCCTTCATTCACAACTTGCCCTTGATACTTGGGCCAAGGAAATCGGGCAAGTCGCGGCACCTGGACAACAACAGTGTCACGATAAAAGTCCTGGGGTGATACAAATCTCACAGACTCACACAAGTGAGGAGAAAATCTATGCCGGTCAACATTTGCTCAATCTGACTCTGTCAGCCACGACTACAACGGAGGAGGAAACGAGAAGCAAGCGACCAAATATCGAACCGACGATAGCAACAAACGACGTGATTTCACAGCACCATGGAAGACTACACGGTGGCACCGGCACCACAGCGACTGATTCCCTACTCTCGAAAATGGTATCTCACCAAGATCATCCTCCGCATCGTCTGCTTCCTCTTTGCCGCCGTCGTTCTCGGTCTCGCAACCAACTCAGACATGTCCAATGGCAACGCATACAAGGGGGTGACGACGCTTCCCCCATCCATCTGTGTCATGGTTTGGAACTTTATCGAGCTCGCCATGGTCCTGGTGCGATACAATGTTCGCCGTGGAATTCACCCCGGCTTCTCGGTCGCCGGAGACCTCATATTGTGGCTCGTCTGCCTCGTGTGTGCCTTTTTCTCGGTTGCGATAGGCGTCAACCTGTTCTCTCGAGTCTACGACGGCTACTATGGGTACTATAACTATTACGACCCGTTGGACATGATTGTCACCGTTCTGCTGCTTATTCTGACGTGCGTGTTGCCACCTTTTAACTTTCCTCTTGATCCTATTTCCCTTTCCAACATCCAGCCAGAACGAACTTTACGACCAGAAATTCATCACTCTCACCCTGTCACTCTGTCCTGGGTCTCATTTCAAAAGCTAACCTTCAAACAGTGTCATACATTTCACCCTCTTCGTCCGCGCATGCGTCGAGACCAAGCAACGCAACGCCTCCAAAAACGAAGACCTCTACGTATACATGTACGCCCCCGGCGGCGGGCGTCCCATCCCAGTAATGCCGATGAAGGAGCAAAACAGCGCCGCAATCGACGATTTGAAATCAGAAGCCGGAACAGTATGGGGCGATCCTCCACATAGTGTCGTGTCTCCCAGCGTGGGCATCACCGATCGACATACCATCATGTCTTCGAATAAGCCGCCCACCGTCATGTCTGATAGCCTGCCGACCGTTCCACCGAGCGTGTATAGTGCTTCGGGTATGGGTATGGGCGATGGTTTTAATGGGTACCAGGGGCCTACGGACGAGGCGGAGGCGCATCGGTATCATTCCAAATTTGGGGATGGGCAGAAGGAGATTATTCCGCCTGATTTGGAGAGGAGGGTCTCGAGGGTATGAAGATGCTGATATTTACACGGGCAGGGGAGATTGATGTCAGAAAAAAAGAATCATCATTTTACGAAGCCTACGGAAGTTTAAGGGGATGAAATGATGAAGTTCTTGCAAAGTAGGGACATGTGGGATACGCAAAATCAAAGGAGGCAAAGAAAAAGCCAAAGCTGGGTTTCTTCTGCCTTTCGTTTTTTTTTGTTATTGGCCGGCACAGCAACAAGGTACCCGGATCATGCGCGGTTTGGTTCATTCACGGAAATGGGGATATCCAACTTGAAGGAGTCTAACGCTCTTAATATGGAATTTCAACGGTCTGCCTTTTTCTCCTACAATTCTTCAAAACGTCCAGACCTCTACATCGACTATACCTAGATAGGTAGGTCTTTCAGTTTCGAGGAATAATTCTAGCTGCTCACAGGAGAACAATCCTGAGTTTCATCACATGCAACTATTCCTCAATCAACGACCTCTTAATGAATCTCATCATTATTGGTACCCCACGAGGTGGACTTACAAGAGACCTGGCCCAGGAATCAATCAACCAAGATAGGCCTAGCGCTGCGCCTTCAGCCCGCCACAACTTCGATTCGCGATCATGCCCCTGAGTTTGGCAACAAAACTTCTGTTTATCCGGGCTAGCCTGCGGCTGATATTTACGCTTGCCTCAGAACGGTCTTGGAGGCGCCAGGTCTAGAACGACAGAATCGGGAATTATTGAATTTGATATTGACCCGAGCCAAGAAGGCGGTAACAGCACAGGGGTCAAGGAGTCGAAGATTAATAAGATGGACATTTCGGATTTTCCACATCCACTTTGTTCCTTCTTTTGTGTGGCCACCGGTTCTTTAAAGTCAAAGAGGCTTCGCCAGCGATATGGCGTCCATTCTTTCACTTGGCCTTCGTGCCGTTACACTCCTTTGCTTGCTTGCTCCGGTTGACGCGCTCCGCGGACGCGGACAATGTTCCGTACCGACCAGATTCTCGGAGCTTGGGTGCCATGTCGACAACGAGAACGGCCGGGCACTCACGGGTCCCAGTTTCCAGAACGAGGGGATGATGGTCAAGGCTTGTCGACGGGCATGCTCGACGTTTGAGTACTTTGGCGTTGAGAATGGCGTTGAGTGCTTTTGCGGCGATACTCTGACCGCCAGTACCGCTGGCGTGGGAGAATGCAACTTTCCTTGCGGCGGCAACGCGACAGAGACTTGTGGTGCCGTCAACAGACTGAATGTTTTTAAGAAAGATGGTCTTGTCGTCAGCTCCACGTTGTCCAGCAGTGGCATTCCGACCGCTCCTGCTTCCAGTACCACTGACTCGACTCAGTCGAGCTCCAGTACTTCCGCTTCAAGTTCAGCGTCTTCGACAGGAATCACAGGATCCGACTCGCCTTTGACATCCACAGTTTGGTCAACTGAGCCTTCATCATCATCATCGTCTTCCACGTCCTCGTTATCCTCGTCTACCTCGTCCTCATCTTCCTCGACTTCGACCTCATCGTCGTCTTCGACCTCATCCTCCTCAGAAGTCCCTACCACCACGTCAACAACGCTTACCACATCAACTACCTCCACCTTCTCTGTTCCCTCAACAACAGCCACTGCATTGCCGACCTCGACGACATCAACCACCTCGACAACATCAACTACCTCAACCACCTCTCAGTGCCCCCTAACAACATCAATGACAGTAGGCAGCACGGCATGCTGGGGCTCCATCCCATCACCCTGCTCAACCCTCTCTTCATACCTCGGCGCAGCAGCGGGCTCCACAGCAGCCTCATCCTGTCTGACAGCCTTCATGTCCGCCAACGCAGTCCACCCCTCCATAGCCCCGTGCTTCTCCAACCTCCCCTATCCAACCTTCTCCCCCCAACGAGCCTACACATGCGTTTCCGACGCCGGTTCAGCCGTCTACTGCCCCTCCACCACAAAATGCATCCCCACAACCGGCCCCTTGCAAACAAATCTGATCCCCAACGGTAATTTCAATTCCGGCGCCAACATATTCGACCCCTGGGTCGTAACATATTCCTCCGGCTCGGAACCCATGATTTCTAGCTCTATAACATCTGGCACAACACGAAGCGGGATCTTCAGTCTCAAGATATACTACAATAACCAGGATCCAGGCGGGGAACGTCAATGGTCCCAGGACATAAACGGCTTGGTTCCAGGGGCGCAATATGAACTATCGTATTATTGGTATCAGAATTTTGGACAGACGAGGATGAGCAGTTATATACGCTTCTTGGGGCCGGGCGGTGTTTCGGTGGCGGCGAAGGAGTTTAGTCATTTTAATACAGGTGCTGGGGTTTGGACCAAGGTCACCGAGACTTTTGTTCCGGGGGCTTCGTTTGGACGGGTTGTGTTTGGGGTTAGGGCGGTCAGGGGGGGTGGGCCGGGGACTTTGTGGATTGATGATGTTTTTGTTAAGAGGCTTGCTTGGTGATTACTTACCAGGTACATGCGTGCGGCCCATACTTGCTGTATTTGGGGTCGACTGAGATGACGCCTGAGAGGTAAGTCTCGGAAATGTTGCCAAGAATGTCGATACCGACTATATCGGCTAGCTGGACCTCTTTGAGCATCACGCCGATGCGGAGTTTCTTGGCGGCGATTGGGACAGATATTTTGGATGCGAGGCTGAAATGGCTACCAAGTTGATTTTCTTTGATTCAAATACGGAAACAAAAAGAAGAGCGGCTTGGGGTTCGCACTCCGGTGCTTTTGTGCCTTTCAATTCCTTCCCTTCTTTTGGAGCCAGAGCCTGTCACTCAGACGCGTCGATTCTCTTCATTTCTAAACTTGTTCCGGCCTTCCTCGGGCATATGTTAATAATGTTATGGACTCGTCATCGCTAGTTGTCTTCCGACGTAGGCCCGGAGGTTTTGGACCTTGTGTTTGTTTCCGCATTCCTACGCGCTGCTGGGCACGAATTGTCTTGCTGCAGATTTAGTTTCCAGCGTGCCTGATTGCTTGGTCTCGGCGATGGACGTCTAGATACAGCTAGTTCTCGGTCTTAGTGGGTACCACACCCATCCATTCTTATGTTGTCCGAGATGTCGGATTCAGATGACAAATATCGATTGAATGGGGTAGCACAAATCTCCGTTCTCAACCGGAATGCTGCCCCGAAGCTGAACGCGACATACGCGACCGCCGACTTCCGAGCCGCGTCGGAGCTTAAAACCGATGTATAAGCCGGCGATGATACCACTACATCCCTCTGTCTCAGTCTCACAACATGAAAGGTTGAGACCACGCCATTAAATTGACTCCAACCTCGACCAGTTGCCCATTAGGAAAACCGCGTCAACCCTTCAAGTAAACTTTAAACATTCGAAATGGCGATCCAAACAGCTACAACTACAACTTCAAAACTCGCAGAGCTGTACCGCGACGACATCAAGATCAACACTATTACCTCGGCGGCAGACCTCGTATACGACAAAACCACTCCAGTCATCATATTTCTGCATTTCTGGGGCGGCTCCTCTGCAACCTGGTCCCTCGTCGGCCCAATCATCACGGATAAGGGTTATCCCATCACCGCAATCGACTTCCGTGGCTGGGGCGACTCAACCGGGCCCGACCTCGAGGATGCATACTCCATCTCAAACTTGGCCGATGACGTCGAGGGTGTTTTGGCCGAGATAGATATTCCCAGAGTCGTCCTGGTGGGTCTGTCCATGGGCGCCAAAGTCGCGCAGCTGATCGCAGCCCGCGGCGGCAGATTCAGCTCAAGACTCTGTGGTCTGGTGCTTGTCAGCCCGTCACCGGCAACACCGCTCACTCTACCGGCCGATATGCGCGACCAGCAGCTCCATGCTTACGACAGCGAGGAATCAGCTCGTTTTGTGGCGACTAATGTTCTGACGGTTTCGTATCGCGGCGACGACTCGAATCGCACTTTGCCAGCGTTCGTGGTGCAAGATATGCTCCGCGGCAACAAGTGGGCGAAGAAGGCATGGCCAGCTTACGGAATGGCAGATGATGTCTCAGCGGGAGTTGGGGATATATCGGTTCCGGTGCTCGTGCTCGCTGCGGATAAGGATGTCGTGGAGCCTGTGGAGAGGGTGAGGGCTGAGGTGTGCGACAAGATCCCGGGCTCGAAGCTGGTGGTGATCCAAGACTCGGGGCACCTGTCGCCGTTGGACAAGCCTGAGGCTGTGGCCGAGAACTTGCTCGAGTTTTTGAAGGAGCTGTAACGAGATACAATCGGGGCTCAATTTGGCGTATCCTGTTGACGAGGCTCGCTGGATGCAATGCGTCCCTGTGTCAGGTCCATGGCGACTGTATGATGGGCCAGTGTGGGTTTTCGTTTTGTTGGTTTGCTTCCAATCATGATGTTTTGCGATTATTCAAAAGTCCGAAGTACTAGAAGATGGTGGTCGTTACGGGCAGTTTTACGACTAGAAGTTGTGCAAGTTGTTGGTAAAAGGACGCCTTGGAAGCGGCCTAATTGTTGGATATTTTGCAAAGAGAATCGACATTACAATGTATTGGTATTGGTGCAGCAAATATGTACAATCGAAAAGAACTGTGAGAAGGGGCATGCCCCCTCCATGCCGCAAAAGCAAAGGTCTTCCTTTGTCAGGCTCCGCAGGGTATATATTCCTCCACTTTGGTGTATGTGTGTGTTGTGTGTACGGCGATTGATCGAACGGTTCGAACCCGATAACCAACTCCAAACGCCTTGCAAAGCCCTGGATGGAGTTTTGCCCGATCTCGTCCGACCAGTACCTATGTACTGGGTGGTTTCATTTGCCTCGGCCCCAGGCGCAAGAACCTCCCTTGACGATGCCCCAATACCCCACGAGACTCATGCTGATGATGATGGTGAGCACTGCAGTATAATAATGTTAGCTACCGTTAAGGTCGATCGATGACGGTGTTATCTGAATGCTGGTGACATACCGACTGCTATCGTCTCCGGGACGGTGTGATCCACTTCTCTTTTCACGATCGCATGGCGGGCCTCGGTCAACACTTGGCTGAGCCCTTCGGTGAGCTTTCGGGCATCGTGGGGGAATCGTAGAACAGGCATGGCGAAATGGGGTTGAAGGGATATTATTATTGCACATTAAAAAGATAAGAGCTTAGTCCTGCAGTTTGCGACGCCGGCGTAAAAAAAAAAAGTCGTGCAAGTGCCGCCTGGGCAGGTCGGTTCTGGAAGGAGAATCGAATGGCTGTTTGTTGATAGAATGAACCATCTCGATTCATGGACGATCTGCGATGGGGGTTTGCCCAGCATATGTACCAGACAATTCCAGCAAGATTTGCCAAACAAGCTTTTTGAATCCAAAACAAAACGCTGTGGTTTTCAGCATTTTGGTTACATCCCTAGAACCAAAGTCCAGACTGCGCCCCGACGAACTGTAGCAAAATGAGACGACCGTGGGTAGTTTGGCGTGTTGAGAAGTTGAGACGCGGGGGAAGGAGGCGTGCGTGGTGCCACTTTGAAGACAGCAACATTCGATTCTCGTTTCATGTTTCCCCATGTCGAATTTTCACCAATTCGCCAGGGGTTTTGAACTCATTGATCTTGAATCCAGATGGAATCACCCAATATTGCCTGTCAGAATGCTGGACATTTATTGTTAGCATGCTGACTCCCAGGAAGTGCGTCCGGATGATCATTTGGCGCAGTGCAGTGTGATGAAGGAATTTGAAGGGATTCCCATCGTGACTTCCGCCCCTGAATGCCAAGGCCAAGAAGCTTGGCTGGTGGACGAATGTCACATGATCAGCTGAACTGAACCCATGTTTCTTTCTGTCTTCTTGGCACGCACTGCAGAATTCGTCCCGAAGCGGCGAAGCGGCTCACTCCCCATTGCTCCGAGCTCCGTTGTTACGCTTTCTATTATTCTGTATACGAAGGATATCTAACCAATGGTCGAAATTCAAAAGGTATCATGCTTATGCTGTATGTTGACATTCAACCCACCCCGCCTGCCAAGACCCAAGTCCATGTGTTGACCCTCAATTCAGCCTTCTCAGGACAGGTCTCACGCGAATCCTCGATTCTAGTAGACTCCCCAAGTCAGCATATCGGCCAGCATCTTCCCGCTCAAAGTCGCATCACTCTTCATCTTCGCCAAATGATCTTCATGCTGATAGCGTTCCTCGTTGAGCTCGTCCCTACTCATATACACCGATCGTTTCTCGACACCAGCAAGGTCGCCGAGGTCGATAAAGTCGCTGCTGCCCCGTGGTACGCCGACAATCTCCTCGAGCCGTCGATGACAGAGCTCGCGCGCGCGATCGACGGCGGTGCAAGCCGAATTCTCTTTCTTGATCGATTTCAGGGCCTTCTTCGCTGCCGCCTCCTCCTCCGACAACATCTTCTTAGCGGTGGCCTTTGCTTTTGTCAATATTTTGTGGTCGTAGGGACCGTAGGCGCATAGTGTGTCAAACAGTTGGTCGAGGACATGGTGGAATGTTTTGTGAGCCTTGTGCTTGCGGTTCCTGATGCGAAGGACGTTTTGGCGGAGCCAGTTTCCGAGAGAGATCGGAGCCGATACTCCTAAAGCTGGTGCCAGAACTGCGTTCAGTATCTGAAGGCTCTCCTTCGAGAGCGAGGAATAAGATGGCGGCGGCGATGTGTCGAAAAAGGTCACAAGAAGAGGAAGTTGGGACAGCAGGTATGTTTTGTTCAATCTGTCCCGCCATGGCGCCTTGTGGCAGAATCTAGATATTTCCGAGGTGATTTGCTTAGTGACTGGCCACGCTATTAGTTCTAGCGCCTAGAGTAGCCGTTAGCCAGGGGACATTCTCAAACATCAGGCCTGATGGAAACACCAGAGACGAGGGTGGATTGGAAAATATACCTTGTGGTCGACTATTTTCTCGTCAGTACTGGGGCGGCCCCTGCCGCGGAGATGCTCCAGGCCATCCCCGCCATATGCGGCTCGAACGCTCATGCCTGTGCCACGAGTAGGGCCGGAAATTACCATGTTCCAAAAGATACGACATTGATCGGTATACGGGATGGTCAGAACGACCATGGCCGTGAGGACGCTGCCGTCCGCCGGTGTATCGGGATCCTTGGGTGGGTTGAGTATTACAATCTGCGCTTTGTGTGGCAGACCCTCGCTCATGGTCACAAAAATACTGTTGGGAACGGATGGATCCTCGTCCGGAGACACGACAAATCTGCGCAGTGGTTGCTGCTCGGCCAATATCTGCTGCACTGATTTTGCTTTGGACGCGGCCTTTGAATGCAACGACCGGAAGATATCTTTTTTGACGGCCAGAGTCGGCAAAGCCCTTTGTTCGCCAACAGGTGCGGCAGCTCTTGGCCGACATTCCTCAAGCTGTCTGAGGATTTCGCTGGGCTTCTCGACCAAGGTGTCACGCAGCAGCATTGGGGAAAACTCGTGGGCCGGCAATACCACCTGCCGTGCCCATCTCTGCAGAGATTTAAGGTCAACATCGGCTGTGTGGGGATAGAAGAAGAGGAATGAAGTTCCTGCAGTGGCTAATCGGGAGACTTCCCAGGGGTCTATCAGAACCCAGGGGTTCCGAGTGCCGTCCTGGAAATAAGCGAACGAACTGGCATAAATGATGATGGTCTTGTAGCGCGAGAGCAAGCTCGATTGCCCCTGCCCGCCGAACCCAGTGAAGGTTAAGGAGCCAACCAGGCTGAGGTTCAGGATGTCTGTCTTGAGGTGGAGGACCTGTTGGATGAAATCCACGAGACGCAGAATGCTCTACCTCGGGGTGGCGCAGTTAACAACAATCAAGAAGTTTGCCCCCGGATTATAATGGTAACGCGGGGAAACCTGAATCTCTAGACTGAAATGGACCACCTCGCGACCGAGGCTTGGGTCCGTATCGCTGTGCGGGTCGGCAAAGAAGAGTTGGACTTTGATCGTGCCAAGACTGAAGACCTCTGCGGACGCGGTTACTGTGAGATATTGGACAACGCAGATGCCACCGTTGGGTTCAAGTTTCTCCAGCACTTCAAACGAGGACGTCACTCCCCGTGGCGCGGATTCTTCTTTGCCATCAGACTTGGACATCCAGTTGAAGGTCCCGTCGGGATTTGAAATGCGGCTCCGAACTTGGCGACGCGGCTTGGCGGCATTTCCGTATGGCTTCGATGACTTGTTGTTAACCTGCCACGAAAACTTGACTCGGTCTCCAATTGCGATGGCCTCCAGGAACTTGGGCTGTCCCGTCGTTACTGGGTATTCATACACGACGGGCCGCACGCCTTCAAACTCGGGGACGCGTCGTTTAAGGCGCGGCGAAAACACGTCGAGCGAAACTGTATCCTCTGCGCGGAACAGCACCCCGGATGGTCGCGAACGGCCTTCGTTCCCTATCAAGACTCCGAGGGAACCAGAAAGCCGCACCGTGGCTCCCGGCGGAATACCCAGCGGAAGCTGTATCGGGCAATCGACATCAGGATGGAGCCATGATGTCCTCCTGATCGCAATAACAAGAGGATTTATCTGTGGAGAAGGCATCCTCCCCACGTTTTGTATCACAATATTTTCCACAATGAGGAACTCGCCGGGTTCGTAAATGTCATCCTCGTTTTCGTCGATAGCATCAAAGCTCCGCACGACGAGTTCATATCGACCAGACCACATCTCAGCCTTAGCACCACCCTTACGGCATAGCTGGATGTGACAAAACCCGTCGGTGCCAGATTGTCCATCGCTGAGAGGCAGATTGACTGCGCGACCGTGGTAGCCATTCATACCATTGGGAGCACCTGGCCGAGATCCACAAGTTGTGACCTCCCCGTCCCCGTTGGTTTCTATCCAACTACAGCCCGAACCCCCGCAACCGCCTCGCCCGCCGGCGCCGGGTTGGCCATGGAGGCCCTTGGCTCCGCCAGCGCCGCCGTCGACATTCCATCGTAGGGCTAACAGCGCATCCACGTCTTCCTCTCGAACCGTCACGTACACGTGCCCACCGTCCCCGCCCATGGCACCGTCGGTTCCTCGTCCGGCATCACCTCCATGACCCCCCGGACCTCCAGCTGTGGCATCGTACCACTGCGTCGCAGTGATGCCCGAGAGACCCTCGCCGCCGTCCTGACCGTCCTCGCCAATCCCGCCGCGGCCGCCGTTTCCGCCACGACAGTCAATCAGTAGGTCCTGAGCAGGCGACACGGACCAGACTGGCTTCGCTGGGGAAGAGGGATGATCTTCCCTTTCCACCAGGACGGAACCGGAAGGAGAGCACCCCTTTATGCGTACCCGAACCTCGCGCCCACGAGTGCCGGGCTTGGGGTGCTGCGCATGCCTTCCGTGGCGTCCGGATGCGCCCAATCCAGCTGTTTGTTAGGAATGGGCGTCAGTCTGGCACAGCATTTTTACTGAAGGAACGCAAGTAATGGGATAAATATCTCACCACTATCGTGGTTCGATCCATCCTCCCACGACTGTGTCTCGTCAGAGCCGTGATTACCGGCTGCTGAGATCAAGATCGTGTCTGACACTTTCGATGCCATGAACTGGCTGGTCTTTGAACTGCTTGGCGTTTATTACGGTGAGCTGGAGCCTGGTTGGCTGTTACCCGGAACAAGTGTTTCGGCAGATCTTGGACAGATGAAGAAGAGCCAAGTTTGGGGCACGGTGAGTAGAAAACCGTTTTATAACCCAGCATTTAACTTTCCATCGATGAAACTCTGCATATATCGTGCAGGTATCGACCCACTTGTAACTTTGTCGGTGAAGCCGATTGTCCATATGTGATCCATAAAACTGTGGCGTCTTATGTGTCTAGACCACATGTACACATGGAGTCCCGACTCCATGGACGGCATTTCCAGTTGCTCCGCTGCTCGTATGACTGCCGCCCAAAGTTCATCTCGACACTTCGATCATTGATGTCCGGTTCGAGTCACACTCAGACATGGACCACATGGTGCTTTCCTGCGCAAGTAATTTCACAAATCAAACTCAAATGTTGAAGTTTACATCTCTCAATCCTCTGTCAAAAGCAGCACCTTGAGTCTCATTTCGCCAAGGAGCAGACTGCTAGTAATATCACAATGCGTTGCAGCTGATTTAAAGAGGCCGCTTAATATACAGGCACCAGTACTCTCGTATACAGGCACCAGTCCAATTTGACTTTCCCGACCAGAGGCATTTATTCGAACCAGCCAAGGCATTTATTCGAGCAAGTCAGAGCATTTATTCGAGCAAGTCAAAGCATTTATTCTAATCCAGTTAAGCCATTTATTCCAGTCCAGTTAACCTATTTATTCTCATTCAGCTATGGCATTTATTCGAGCCAGGTAAGGCATTTATTCGAGCCAGTCAAGGCATTTATTACAGCTAGTCAAGGCATCTTGGTTTCTCAGTGGGTGGCACATTGCTGGGATACACACTGTCCGCGAAAGGTCCATGATACGATGATACGAAGTAACGAAACCACGCAATCACTCACACAGCAGGAATATAATCTCAAGAGCATTTTGTAGCAAAACGAATGGCATTCAGTTGAATGAATCAACGAGTTATTTAAGTCTAGTGACTATCGCTACTGGAAACCCAGGGGTTAAAATCAATTTCTCCTAGTGCCCGTCCTGTCCCAAGCAAACTGCTTTGCGACGAACCGAGCCCTGATGACAGGTCGGCCTTTTGCCCCTGCTCACTCAGTTGAATAAATCAACGAGTTAATAAGTCTAGTGACTATCGCTACTGGAAACCCAGGTAAAATCAATGTCTCCTGATGCTAGACCTGTCCATGGCAGATTGCTTTGCGACGAACCGATCCTGAGGGCAAGTCGGCATTTGGCCCCTGGCCCGGGTTACACCTTGGGCGGATGTTGGCAGCGGCAAGGCCGCGGAGCCGCCTTGTCCGGCGTAGGCTGCTGCCCCTCCACCAAAACCCCTTTCTGCTTTGCAATCAAATTCGAGGCAAGGGGCGTTGGCTTTGGGTTAGGCTCAGTGGTACGAGCTGAATTGAGGCCAGGATGAGTCTCATACGCGAGGTGGTTCGTTGCTTCACTGGGCTTTTCGCTGTCGGGTGCTTGGTTGGTCGAGGAGATTAAGCCGACGTCTCTGTTTTTAGGCACCGGTGTCTTGTCCCAACCTTTGGTGAGTGCCTTATTCTCTGAAAGATCCGGCGTGGAAAGACGTGAAATTATGGGTGCGCCCGGGGCAAATGGAGGGGGTGGAATTGGAGATGGCGGACGTTGAAGAAGTGGCGAAGCATATGGAATTTTGGGTGCGCCCGGGGTCTTTGCAATTGGAGATAGCGAACGGTCACATCTTGGTGTTTGGTGGTCCTTGCTCGCTGATACCGGCCCAGTCTTCGGCTCGGGTCGCTGCTCGGGTCGCTGCTCGGATTGCTGCTCGGATTGCTGCTCTTGCTCTTCCTGGGGAGGATCGCCATTCAACTTGGAAGTAGCAGGTTCGACAGATGCGGCTTTGGCTGATTTTTTGTCCTCAATCTTGGTGTTCAAGGTGGTCAGCAATTTTCTGAAGCTGGGTAGTTGGACCGTGTTAGACAAGGGTGAGCTGGGAGGACAGACGAGTTTCTCCTGTCTCTTGTTCCGATCTGCACTGCTTGCTGATGCCTGTTTGGTCTTCCACTCCTTGTCCCCGATTCTGCGGGCCTCGGTGGTGGTCGGTTGTTTGCCTCGTTGTGGGTCCTCTACGGCCTGTGGGCGTCGTTCCTGTTCCTCTACGGCCTGTGGGCGTCGTTCCTGTTCCTCTACCGCGGGTGGGTCTTGTTCTGGTCCCCCTGGGGCGACGTTGTTGTCGGGGTGGGGTCCGGGGGATCCGGGGCCGATGTTGTTGTCGGGGGCGACGTTGTTGTCGGGGTGGGGTCCGGGGGGTCCGGGGGGTACGGGGAGTGCGAGGTGGGGTACGGGGTTGGGCTCGTTGAGCAACCTGCGGATGATGCGAACGATGAGAAAGACAACGACACCCCAGAACCAAACACAAAAGGCAAGCATGGTGGCGATTATGACGACAAGCGCGAAGAAGTTCAGGCCGCATGTTATCCAGAAGGCGAAGCTGATGAGGGCTGCGCCCAGGTGGAAAATCAATGTGCCGATGACATAGCCTAGACAGAAGAGAAGCGGGACCGAGTCGAAAAGTGCGATGGTTGCGACAAGTGAACCCTAGAGAAAGAATGACATCGCGTGTTAGGTGTCTGGGTCGGAGAATCTTGAGCAAGGCCAGAAACGAGAATACTCACCGCGTAGCGGTAGGTTAGACAACAGCCATAAAACCAGCCACAAAACTCTCGAAGCCCGGCAGGAAGGGCTAGAATCCACGGGCCGACGATCAGATTGAGCCGAGCCATGAGCGCGCGACCCAAGATAGAAATCCTGGTCCAAACCTGCTGGAGGAAGGCCATGATGGTAGCGTTATTGGGAACCCTGTCCATCGGGAGAGAATTTGGAAGGTCTTCTTGATCGAATAGATGTCTGATCTGGGAATGGATGATATAAGTTCGATCTGGTATTGGTTGATAGAAGTTCGATCTTGTTTGTAATGGATGATTGAAGTTCGATCTTGTTTGTAATGGATGATTGAAGTCTGATCTGGAAATGGATGATTGAAGCATGATCTTGAAATGGATGAGAGAAGTTGAAGCTTTGGCTGTGGAAGATGAGAGTTTAAGTCGAAGTTCGTCAGGTGGTTCGAGAACAGAGTGACGTCTTCGGAAAATTAAGCCTCGGGCAAGTGCAGGTCTGCTGGAATTACACGGCAGGAGATCCATGTATCCACTTTGGTGCAGGCAAGTGGTACTGTGGTAGCCTTGGCCTAGCCCGAAGGCCTCCGACCTCACCACAATGAATGGTTACCTGGTACTTGAAACCTATCTCCGGGGGAAGTGGTTCTTTTCTTCTGATGTGTTGGTTTTTGCCTGAAGCAAAGGACTATGGGCCCCTTGGTTCTTGCCTTGCTCCCACTTTCCCTCTGAGTGCAAGCGGTTTCGCGATGACGACGGGCTACATGTAAGATGTCACTGAAACGGGCCTGGGTTGATGCTTCCGGGAGTTTTGTGATGTCATGGATGAATCTGCGGATTCGGCTGCGGAATCTCTCTGACTATCTGGAAGCAACGCAGGGCTTGTGCCTGCCCAGGTTGGTGTGCTGTACCTACCGACGCCTGGAAGTGGCCACAAAGACCCATTGTGACCTTTGTGCCCCCAACATGTGACAGATTCATGACAACATGAAGCGATTTACAGTTCGTTCATATTGCCATCCAGGTAAATGAACCATATGATTGTTACGACTCGAAGCGCCCTGAATGAGACTCGACCTCGCTGTGTGTTCTCACCCGTAGCGCACGAAGCTCTCGAGAGGACCTAGAAAACAGAAAATACAACCCAAAGACAGCCCAAAGAGTAGCCAACAAAGCCGTCGAATAAATCCAAAAGTCCGCCCACCTTCCCGTCCCCCCTTCCAGTCCTTGCGGTGGACCATAGTTTGTTTGCATGCCGAGGATGGAAGCCATGGTTCCAAAGGGCAGGAATGCCGTCGCAATAATAGTCACCAGCCCAAGGCGCTCAGTTAATTTGGTGGAATGCTCCGCTTCCCGTAGCTGAATGCCGGCTACAAGCCGCTGTATTGCCTCGGAAACGCGACTCGAGGTTCTCTCGAGCAAGCCCACAGCCTGCTCGAGGTCAACTCGTATTCCTGCCAAGCAGCTCGCAACGTCTGAGTGTAGGGCACCACCCGACATCCAAGCCCGGGGCGCGCCACTCCTGAATAGCTGGATTTCGTTCTGCAGCAAGTGGTTGAACGTGCCGATGCGCCGGCGGAGGGTAAACAGCTGGTTGAGGAATCTAGCGTGGATCTCGACCGAGTCTTTGTTTAGCTTCTGTCGCCATTCAATTGAATTCAGGTCGCGCTCGAAATAAATGCAGGTGGTAATCCAATCCGAGGCTATGATTCGCGCAAGCCCCTCGATGAGCGTGAAGGGATGATAGCCGTGTTTCCTTCCAAAAATTGGGTTCTGCAAAATGTACAGAACGAAGGAGTCCATGTAGCTGGTACGCCGATCGACGGCGCAGCCTTGATACTGAGAAGGAATGTCCAGGAATGGTCGATAGGCAGATTCACTCCTCCTGCCATATACGCTCTCGGGGTCACCGTTGGAAACTGCGACCTCGAAAGGTGGATCCAGAAGAATTACCCTGGTCGTCAACGAGTATAAGCACAAACGTCATTGGTCTGGGAGGACAAATACAGGTCGACTGAGGACGGCACTTACCTATTGTCCATTCAGGCTTGGAGATATCGGCAGGTGGTCTGGACCACACTGATGTGAGATGACGAATCATGGCGCATTTCTCGTTGCGGATTATGGTCATGCTTGATAGGAAACTGCAGCCCTCCCACCCTGCTGATGTTCATCTTTTTCAAGTCGGGTTCCATCCGTTCCGGCGGGTCTTCTTTGGAAGAACCCGTGTATTCCCTTGGACCCACCTATCCTACGGTGATGTAATCATTGGATGGCTGAATCGAAGACAGTATAGGGAGGTGACCATCAATCCTCTCAAACGTGTACCATGGCTTCGAGACGATGCCTTGTCTTTCTGCCGCCATTTTGGACGTTTTGATTTTGGTCTTTTCGGATATAACGAACTCGTGGAGGAATCGCGTCGAGGTATTCTAAAAAGAATTTAGGCTGGATGTCGAGATTGTAGCCCGAGATTGTAGCAACTTGTGGCGAAAGGTTTTCGACAACAACCAGCCGTCTAAAGATGCCAGGTTCGGCAATGGCTGCGCAAAGGCCATGCTCTTCAATATCGCAACTTTGCACCCGTCGCTCGTTTCCTGGAAAATCAATGACTTTTATCCTGGAAGTCGTTGTGTTTTGCAAGCTCAGAAAGGACTGGAGAGGTTTGAACCTTGGGAGCTCCCTGGCTATCTTTTCAACGCGGCCCTTGAACCGGTGGGCCCCAACAGGCGACATGGCGCCGGCGCTTCTTGGGCTGTTGATCTTATTGTTGAAGGAGAGTGATAAAGCGAAATCAGGAGGTTAGAGAGAAGTGAGGGGGATGCACAATGACAATGGGTGATTCATAGAACTGCACAAGTCGGGCACCGCCAGTCCCTGCAATGACGGGAGTCGGTGGTGGCTGTGCCCCGGCATTTTCCGTCGTCTGCCTCGAGGCAAAGTACACAACGCAACTTTTCCGGTTTTACGTGAAGTGCATAAGTCCAAGACAGAAATAATACAGTCCCAAGTCAAGTCACAACACGGAAGGAATAAAATTGATACCTAAACAAATCTCGGTGCGCTAGAATTGGGCAACGTATATTCGCTTGCTGCCCAAACAAGACGTGCAAATTAACACTGTACCGCCAAAGACATTTTTTATCCAAGAGAGAGGACTTGTGCGCAGCCCTGTATTTGAAGAAGCTGAAATAAATGGTCGGTCGCAAGAGCTAAAAGAAGACGCATCTGGGACTAGATATGAAGAACCTATACCCCGGCATGCCTCACAGGGCAATCATAGCAAGGGGCCTTTGACTATCGCGCTAACTTACCGCCATTTCTTTTCGCATAAGCTACCTGCAATTATTCATGCAGCGGGAAATGACATGGTAGCCATGACTAGAGGAGCAGCTCAAGACGTGATTTCTGAGGCAGCCATAGACAGAATATTGTTCTTTCAGCGCAAGATCAAGAGATACTCGCGGGTGTTTGATTTCCTGCCGCGGCTAACCAAATAATGCAGAGTATTCTGCCCGTGGGTTTGAGGAGGCGACTCATGCGCTGCTCCTTTCAAGTTTCCCCTTGTTGGCCGGCCGGGGTTCAAGAAGGCTGAGAGCTTTAAACCAACCGACAGCAAATGGGAGTATGAGCTGGGCACTGAGCCCTGACATGTCATCCACTTCCAAATATCAACATATATTCCCGGCTAAGCCTGATTCGGATGCGCCGCGGGCTGATACCCTAGCACTCAGCCTTTTCGCCTCGTCTCGCCTTGTGTACTACGGTCGCGAAGCCTACGCATGTATGCTGTGGAGAGACTGTATTGATTTTGGGCTCGCTGCGTCTTCGTGACTCGGATATTCGGTCGTGGTCTAGGGGCTTTGCTAGTTCGATGAGCCACGGGGCCGCTTCGCGCACAAGGAGGAGTGCCTAGGGGAAATAAAAATCTGCAAGCTGATGAGAGGGCTGTAAATTTCCATGTAGTGGAAGAGAAGCAGAAACGTACCTGGAAAACTTGCATTGACGATATTTGGCAGTCGACGATGGAAATTCTCGGCCATTTCAACCGACGGAAGGGGTTCGTTCCGTGTTCGCAACGCTTGACAGCTCAACTAACAGCCTGCGCGTCCGGACCCACAATAGCGCGTCAAGCCTCGCACCGCGCTCACCATCAGGCGCATGGAGAATAACAATTTTTCTATTCGCCTGATGCAGCAGAACTATTTTCTGCAGCTCAATTCTTAACCCTCTCCTTACCTGATACATTTGTCAGCTGTGTTTCTCAACTCTCATAATTCCTTTGAAAAAGCAGACTGCGTTGCTCAACCATGTCTCGACTACCTGAGGACCAAGCACACGATGAGGACCGGCCAATGCAACTACGGTCGATGATAACTAATCGAGAGAGCAAAATTACCCCCTGAGCCCTTTTCATTGCCCCTTTGGGCAGGTTTAATACCTCTGACAGAGAAGGAAAAGCATACTCCAGCCTCGAAACGCTTAGAGCCTTAGCCGATAGCCAGACTTTCCGACCGCCGACCCACGAATCCACGATAGCTCCACACCGACAGACACTCGACACGTGAAGTGCCACTCAATCTAGTTATTCTAGGTGGCTTGGAAATTCAGAATCATCAGCGCTTGAGGCGGTGGACCATATCAGCATCAGTCTCGTTAGAATTTATAAATACAACGGTTGTCTTTCGCGGCGAAGGGCTGGAAAGATTGCCTCCGAATGTGGTCAGTAGAGGATAGGAGATGCGAAGACAGCGATCAACCATTAGCACCTTTGCCATGAAGCTTTTCATCGAGCCCTGTGATCGAAAGTTGCCTCGGTCTTGTGCGGCTATCACGCGTCGCAGACGGCGAACAATGCCAGCGAGCATGATAGTTTGCTCCTCTGTTGTGTTCACGCCAGTTGCCAGGGGGCGTACTCAATCGCCGCGATCTCCAACCAGTCGTAGATTATCCAAGAATGCTTGATAGATTCCAAGCGTAGGGTCAAGATTGTCACCGGTGATAAATGGGTCAGGAAAGGGAACACATAGGGCTATCTACTGTCTATTCCTGTCTTACTCTATTCGTGACTTGCCTCTGCGTCTCTTTAGGTTGCAGATAGCTGGTATATACATGCTATCCCATCGATGCTATGTGTACTGGTGTATTGGGAACCCTCTCCTACTGCTTGGAAGCGAACAAGAGCTGTCTTCGTCGGCTGCCCGATGGACAGGGGTCACAGGGGAGCTTCCTGTCAAGTGCCGGCCACTGAAAACGTTGTCTGACGGACCGACGAGACAGCAACACAGTGCATCACGTCACTCGACCTCAGTGTTGACGGTTTCCTGCCTGGTTGCCTGGCAGATGGCTCCACATCTACCGGGCTCAACATTCAATGGCCGGCATCCTCTGCATCAGTCACCCCCCTCAACCACATCTTTCCTTTTCCAGATGCTTCTGAATATTCCTTCGAGCCCTGAAGAAGAATCAAATGTCTCCCCGGGTCCCTGGGGCGTGTTGATATTACCCACTATCCCTCTTTCCACTCACTGTTGCTCGTCCCCATCTCCTCTGCACCACAGCCTTTGCCAGTCAATTGAATTTTCATCCTTGTCCTATTATTACCAGCCCCTGAGACTGACGCGGATGCTCTGCTCCTTCCCTTTGCAAGGGCCAGCGAAATCTTGGTCGACTTCTGCTCTAGTGGGCCAGTCGAAAGACAGGGTAGCTATCAATGCCCCCCCAGCAACACATCTGCCTCCCAACATTTTTTCAAACCTGTCTGCACAAACACCACACAACACACAGAAATTGAAATTTACAAAACTCCAATTTCTTGCTCATCGCCAGCCTCTTCCTGATTTCCATTCCACTTCCTCTTTACTATTTTTTCCATGTCAACCCCATCGTCAATCATCTCCTTCTCCTTCCTCTCCGCCTCGCAATACTTTTTTCAAACCTCTTCACTATCTTTCCCTTTCTCGGTCGCGTCGTCACTGACCTTGCGTGCGCGCCTCTGCGTTCATGCATCTCCACTTCAATCAACGCACAAGACACACCGCCTCGGCAGCCTTGGACCAGGTAAGCTCTCTTCTGTTCTTCACACTCCCCATTCACTATTTCCAGGAGAAGGGCGATGATGAATTGGTAGTTTTCAACTCTGAAGGAGCACGGCTCCGTGAGGCGTTCCTCGTGACAAGCACCGGCGTTCCTCTTGACGAGCACCAACCTACCTGCCTTTGCACTAGGATCTGACTGCCCATCAACGACCTTTGAAATCTTCACGTTCCACAATGTTGCCGATATCAATTACTAACCAGTTTACGCTTCTCACAGGAAGATACACATCGTCGCAGCCCTGGCAGTCCATCCTCGAATGGCCCGAATGTCAGGTATGCTCAGCCCTCCCAAACCCCGCAGCCACCAATGATAACACAAAGCATATACTACACTAATGCACAGACCACTCCAAGGAGCCGACTACTTGGTTGGTTCTTCGGTGGAGGTCTTGATGTATTGAAAATGAGCTGTCTGAGACAACCTTTCAAGTCCTCACTGCTTTTGCACACTTCATCACTTTGACTGTCTGTGACTAACCAATATACAGTTCTCTCCAGTCAATCCGCCGCCAGTCCTGCGCTTCAGATATTCGCTCTACGCCTCGCTCTCTTAATGTGCGACAGTTTATTAATCTCTGAATAGTATAGATGGTATGTCTCTTTCGCATCTCTTCATCCTCCTCACTGTCGCCAGCAGATGCTCTTCTTGGCAAGTTTTCGGCTTTGTCGCGCCTCTTGCCTTGGTCTCAAGACCGTGGAAGACACACTGCCCTCACACATCCGATATTTTCCATGACGATTATTCTTATCCTTATGAAGCCTTGCTCCTGCCCTGGAACCTGGATCAGTGGTCACGATTACACGCCTCAAACACTGATCATATCTCTACAAGCTTGCCAATCCCCTTGATCTCCTTGTTGTGGAACGCCGCCTAACTTTGTCTGTCGTTCCAGGCTCATCCCCAGCCCCATAGCGGGTCCCGAGAACCGCGTGCGCAAGGCCATGTAAGTACCCAATGGTTTATCTTTTCATTCCACTGGTGGCTTCCAAGCGAAGAAACCACCACATAATCCCATGATGACAACACGTCGATCACGGTCGCTCTGAACCGTTTCTCCTGGCAACGCGATACCAGGGCAGGCTTGCCCACGGCAGTTGGTAGACGACCGTGTCCTGGGTTGATTGATGAAATTTTCGAGTTTGTGATTTGCGGATTGCATATCATTTGCCTGGCACAGACTCAGCTGTTAATATCGAGTTTACTAACCTCGTCTGTTATTCCAGGTCACACCCTCAGGACAAAGCAAGTCCCAAAGGCAGGCCGCAGGTCAATGTTGGTATCAAATCTCGCCATTCTTTGCTTCCTTCACCTGCACAATCACATGATGAAAAACCAAGTGCGCGCCTCTGTCCAAATGAACCGTTTCTCCTTCGCGCGCGATATCTGGGCCAAGCGAGGCCCCCCCGGCGGCTGATGGATGACCGTATCTGGAGTTGATTGATTACACCGCACCACCTGAGGGGATCTTACCCTCTCTCGCCAGCACATCCATATATATTCGGCTTGGATTCACTCACCATGTTTCTCACTGCAGGTTCATGCTCCCCAAGTAAGAATTCTCGATGCAAGGGCTCATGGCAATGTAAGTTCCACGATGTTTTCTTTTCCGTTCTTTACCTACACAATCACCTGATGAAAAAAAGACAAAAAGAGGTCTCTGTCTCTGTTATGAACCGTTTCTCTTTGGCAACGGGATGCTTGGGCTTGGTCCACCGGCGGCTGGTAGAAGACCGTTTCCCCAAAGAGTTGATTGATATCAATGTCACTCTGATCCCAGATTGAACCATTTCTCACTGCCACATTGCACACGGATATCAGGGTTGGATTCGCTAACCTCGTCTACTCATCCCAGGGCTCTTCACAGGATACAGCGGGCCTCAGCAAGGCAATCGAAGGACGCAAGACCACGTAAGTTGCCAAATCTCATTGTCATTTTCATACCTTTACCTACACAATTCCATGATGATAGCAAAAAGCAATCTCTGTCGCGTTCACGATGAACCGTTTCTCCTTTGATTACGGGATGCCTGGGCTTGGTCCACCGGCGGATGGTAGAGGACCGTTTTCAAAGCGAGTTGATTGATTATAGCCCAAATCGAAGCTCATCTGATCTTTTGGATTGTATCTCCGTCGATGGCACATTACATATCTTGGCACTGAGCTGTTGGCTAACTCTGTGTCGTCTCAACCTCTAGGCATTTCATTTTCGACCATGTGATCCAGCCCTGGGCGGGGCAGACCCATCAGCCACGATTTCGACCTTGACCCGCCAGCTGGTTCGGTCGTTGCCCCCACCATTGTTGGCTCCCGTCGCATGAAGATATTTAAAGCTCGGTGTCAGCCCGAACCTTCTTCTTCGAGTTTTCCACGACTATGCTCATTCCGAAAATGACACCAACTGCACGATCCGTCCTCAGAACAATCAGCATCATGCCCCTTGCGTGTTGAAGCAGCCCGCATGGTAAGTTCTTTTTTCCATTGTTCATTTTCCCAGTTAGAAAGACAGTGAGCGCGTGGCTCATCGCGCTCCCCGTGTACACCATGATGCCCTAAATCGTCTTTAGTTTTTCAGAGATTCCTTAGGGGACAAATGAAGACACCTCTTTTTTTCTGATTGATACACCTACCTTACCTGCACTTGCGCATTCTGAACTCGTACATGATCTCCTGCTAACGTTGAAGTATCGCGAGAATAGGGCATGCATCACTAAGATCGGGACGTCGACTGTTCTCAGCCTCGCGACAAGGATCACACGGCGCCAAGGATGATGTGCGGTGTTGGCGACCAAACTGGGATCTGGGCTGACGGCATGGTGCATCAGCTGTCAGCACCATGGAAACCGGTCGGGGCAGAACCATCCTCAAATAGATAAAAAAGAGTTTCTCTGTGTGAACATTTCCCAAGCGACAAAAAGTCTCTGAGCTATTTCATCATCTTTCTGATCTCTGCTATTCGTTGATACAATGTTGGACATTCTCAAAGAAGTTTTGTTTGCGCCTTTCAAGCTATGGGGTCGGTCAGTATTGCGCTTTCATTCCACGACTGGTAGAATCCGAATGTCTATCATGCAGCTTGGTTGAGGATTGCTAACCACAACGTCATGACCAGATTCCTCGAGGAAGTTGGTCGTCTTTACTACAAAATCCGGCCGTATTGAACGCCACAACCATTCAGAAAACATGCGACCTTACCTCGGTAAAAAGTCGATATCCTGGTCTGATAACGGTGATATCTTCTCACACGAAGGTTCAAGTCTACGATTGGCTATGATGGAAAAGGGGCAAGCAAGTGAACATAAAGAAGTGGAACCCAGCACCCAAACAGGAACAAACAAAACAGTGGCGTTAGGGGTCAACGGGTCCTGTCAGCGTTACGTCATCCAACTAAAAGCTTCCCCGCGATGGCCAAGCTTCAGGCTTGCCAAGGCGCTAAGTCGCGGCCCCACCACACTACCAGCAACAAACTTCCTGGGGCTGCTGGGCAGGGGAGACGACCAGCGATCTTTGATCATCAACACCCCCTTTTGTCGACTATGATGGAAGGGATGTCCTTTTCGGTCTATTTTTGAACGACTATCGGAACACTCTCGGGATAAGTTCGGAACCTGAATCAGGAACTGGCGATGAACACGCAGGATGACAGCATGGTTTCGTCAGCTTCCGGAGTTCGGAGGACCGACCAGCCAGGACATGAGCTCCACGCATCGGGCTGCAAACAGCAGGTCTAGCGGGATATCACGGTCTGGAAGCAAATACAAGCCAAGGCTCAAGCAGGATGGAGGGTCTCCAGGTCTGGCGACTCATTGAGTATACTGTTAGGAAGCTGTTCCCCTGAGGCAGAGTCAGGAACTGCACGCGGCCTCACAGTCCGTTAGCCGGTGGCTACCGCCAACTCTCAAATCAAGCGGGGTGGAATGAAATGCTTCAGATGATTGAATACAATGGAGTCGGGAACCATGCTTTCGAGAAAGACGATCCAGTTGGGACCTTCCGTGAACTTGAAGTGATGGTGTTGACTCCGCCACGGAAAGCGAGACTGTGTGCGGCTCACCGACCTCATTCCTTCCTAATCAGGAAGGCTCGATCAAGCTTCTCCCTGCAATGGCCGTTTGACTGGCGTCATGGCCTGACTGACTTGCTCTCTTCCATGTCTTTACCCCGCCGACGCACAGTTCAGACGTTCCCCTGACTGCACAACCGTTGAGCAACTTGAGCTCCAACAGAGGCTTGCTCGTCATACAAACATCGACCTCATTTCCAGTCCTTCGTTGCAACCCGAAGTCCGAAATTTCTTGCACGCCCAGATTCTGTGTCTGGTGCAATTGCTTTCTCTCGGGAGCCAGCTGTGCGCGAAGCAATTTTTGATCCGATGTTCTTGTGCTTCATTCGTTTGCAGACGTATTTCCCCGCCACCTCTGCTCCTCCGTTCGCGTGACGACATTCTCTCTCTTTTCTGCAGCATTGTCAACAAACCATACACGTTTCGCGACGACTTTCTTCTCGTTGCGAAGATTACGAGCTCAACAATCCAGGACATCACTTCAACCATCGTTTGGAGATTCGAGCAGGACTAGAAAGCAGAGATTAGTCGGTCGCTCAGACAGCGCGCTTACAGGATGGTGTCCTTCAAACAGACTTTCGCTTCTTACCTGTTGCTAGGACATGCTTGGGCCGCTCTTCCGCCCATTGTCATGAAGGTGAGAACGGCCCTCCAGCTCCTCCATACGACTTCATCTTCACGCAGGCACTGACTCTGCCTTTCGCGACAGGGATCCAAGCTCTTCTACGAGAACGGCACGCAGTTCTACATCAAGGGCATCGCCTACCAGCAAGACAGCGCCGCCGCGGGTAGCAGACTCTCGTCAGACAAGTTCGTCGATCCCCTTGCCAGCGAGTCCAACTGCAAGCGGGATGTGCCGTACCTCCAAGCGCTCAAGACCAATGTCATTCGCACATATGCTATAGACCCGAAGAAGGATCACTCCGCATGCATGAAGCTGTTGGACGACGCCGGAATCTACGTGATCAGTGACCTTGGCGAGCCCTCCTTGTCAATTAACAGGTAGAGGCAATTCCATCCGCGAAACACCGTGATAGGAAGCTGACACACCTCAGAGACGAGCCAAAGTGGGACGTCGAGCTGTTCCAGCGGTACAAGGACGTCGTTGATGAACTGGGCAAATATGACAATGTCATTGGTTTCTTTGCCGGAAACGAAGTCTCCAACTCGAAGAACAACACTGGCGCATCTGCATATGTGAAGGCTGCTGTGGTGAGTCAATGTCATTCTGTCAAGCGCTCGTGAAGACCGGCTTGAGAGTGTCTTGCTGACAGATATATGTAGCGCGATACCAAGGCGTACATCAAAAAGAATAACAAGCGGTGGCTCGGCGTCGGGTATGCTGCCAACGACGACGCAAACATTCGCAGTTCGATCGCGCACTACTTTAACTGCGGCCACCAGGACGATGCGATTGACTTTTGGGGTTATAATATCTGTTAGTTGGCCCCTTGCTTGGAGCCTGAACCCCTGATACTGACTGGATGTAGACGAATGGTGCGGCGATAAGACGATTGAGAGCTCCGGCTATGGCAAGCAGATCGACTTCTTCCGCAATTACTCGGTCCCTGTCTTCTTCGCCGAGTATGGCTGTAATATTGTGGACGGCGGCGCTGCTGGGCGCAAATGGGAGGAGACCACCGCTCTCTACTCTGATGAGATGACGGGCGTATTCTCTGGTGGCATGTAAGTTGTGTCGAATGGCGAGGGGCATTACTATTGGTACAATTCTGACCCCTATACGAATCCAGCGTGTACATGTACTTCCAAGAGGCCAACGACTACGGACTTGTCGAGATCGCAGACGATGGCACCGCTAGCACCATGAAAGATTTCGCTCCTCTGCAGACCAAGATCGCAGCCGTCCAGCCCTCTGCGGTTCCCATGGATTCCTATTCCCCCACCAACAAGCCCGCCGAATGCCCGGGTACAGCATCAGACTGGCAAGTCAAAGGCTCGGTGCTTCCCCCCACCCCCAACAAGGAGCTCTGCGATTGCATGTACAAATCCCTCTCATGCACTCCCTCCACAGAACTCCAAGAGGATGACTACAAGAAGATATTTGATGACGTATGCGGCGCGGAGAAATCCGCTTGTGATGGGATCGCTCACGACACGCTCAATGGCGAGTATGGCCAGTGGTCTATGTGTGACTCTAAGAGCCAGCTGGGATATGCACTCAACGAGTATTACAGGAAGCAGGATCAGGCCGGTGATGCGTGTGATTGGCAGGGCTCGGCTGTTGTCGTCAAGCCTGGTTCTGTTGACGCGGCCTGTAAGGATATGGTTGCTAGTGCTAGTGCGTCGGCCAGTCATAGTTCGGTTGCCCATCCTGTGGTTATGGAACAGGTGGTTGGTCTGGGCGGGCTTGCGATGGGGTTGTATATCCTTGTTGCGATGGCTGTTGGTGGTGCCTTGGTTCTTTGAGAGAACAGAAAGATGATGAATGCGACCTTTTGGGTTGGTGGTAGGGGCATTGATGCTGGAATGGACTTTATCTTCTGTTGTTTGATGGGTGGATGTTGTTTCAGTTTGGTCAGACAAGCTTTTTATCTCTGATTATGGTGCCTTTGTATTTTCCGGCAACTACTGAAGACCTGGCATGGCATACATTATGTTCTGGAGACCTGACTACTACTCTTTACTTTTCGTTTTTGACTTACTATACTTGGTACTAGCAAGCATACCATATTTTGTTTATGAAGTTTAGGGATCGGTATGAACGAGATCAGTCATATTACCAGCTTACCGGTAGGCGATGTTGGAGAGACGCTTTAACTTAGAGACACAGATTGACGAATAAAGGGCATAATTTTAAGAGAGCTTTGTTGATATGGGTCGCCGGGTATCTACCATGCTTCCGCTGGCTCAGGAGCTATGCCAAAAAGTGAATACACAGTCAGAGGCAGTGAGGTAGCCCGCAAGTCCTTGAATAACGAGTGACCAGTCGCTCATCCCCTCAATGAAACGAGTGGATCGACATACGTAGTACCAAGACAATGTAACATGCTTGTACTTTGTAGACTTGTGGCTCTTTGCTGGGCTCCCGAATGCCCCCGTAATGAGGATAGAATATTTGACGTGATAACACATATTTCCCTCAGTTTGCGTGTGTTGGTCTTCAAGGCCCTTTGCATCATAAGCAAACCACCGCTCTCAGGCTTCGGATGTCTCCCTTCGCTGTTTTATTTGATCCTCTTGTACCACGTAGTTTCATGTGAAATGGCCCCTGACTTCGGTCGTGAAATGCTAGTAATGTAGAAAGAGCAGAGGTTCGTTCCCTGGGTATATTTTGCCTTGTTCCGTCTAACTCCATATCCGCTAATACATACCATGAGTCCAATATTCCACTAGCCAGCCCTCTGAGTGCTTGTATATGGGCCTAGTCTTTGTCCCCATGTCCGTCATTGTAAACGCTGATTTCTTCACTTAGTCCGTGTTAAAGTATTGCCGCCAATATCTCCATAAGCCCAGCTGACTCTACCACGGATCGTTGTTACCAAGTCCCTGCGCAACATGTTCCCCATTATTCGATCTGCATATCGTCATCCTGCGCGGGAGTCGTCTCGTCTGTTTTGCTCGTCTTGATCTTCTCGGCCGGGACGTCTAAACAAACAAAACCGTCGTTAGCACCGTCACACATCCAATCGACCCCCTTCTCCCACAAGTGTAAGGGAATTAAAAGCGCGAACGTACCTTTCATCTCAGCCTCCAAATCCTCAACCGTGACCTCCCCACTCTCAATCTTTCGCCTAAGCGCATGCGCAAGTGCCTTCTCCATCTTGCGCTTCTTCTTGCTGCTCAGCGCCGCGCCGGGGCCGGAATTGGGCAAAAGACCGGGCCGAGCACCTCGCGCTGCTTCCGACTTTGTAATCTTGGTCTGTCCTGCGCGAGACTTTTGCTGTTGGATCTTGCGTTTCTTGCCGGCGCTGGCTGCTTGGCGCAGTTTGGATTTGGTGTTTGGGTTTTTAACTGATGGCATTTTGGATGGGCTTTTCTTTCTTTCTTTCTTGTCGGGTCTGTTTTGGTTTGAGTCTTCGTAAGGTGGTTTCGGCGATTGGTCTTCGTGGGAGCTTTTGGGGCGGGATTGGTCGAGATATGAATTGAGTTTGGAATTGGGAATGGTTGTTCAGGTCAAGCAGAGCGGTGATGGCAGAATTGCAAATTTTAGTGGAGTTGGAGGGGCTCAAATGCTTGACCGCTCGGCGGACGAGCTCCGGGCGGTGAAGGAAGTGGGGCCGTGGACGCCGAGACCCGGGCCGGTGGGTCCCGCGAGTGACCCCGGTCAATCCCCCGAATACACGTGTTAAAAAAAAAAAAAAAAGAAAACCGGGCATTTTGCATTCCTTTCAAGACCAGCATCAGTTGTCTGCTAATGAGCATATGGATGTCAATGAATCTGAGAGCGGCACTGTTATCGGTTGAGCTATAATACCTCACATCAAGAACAACAGAAAGACAAGAAAACAAGGCATAAGAATTAGTTGCCCAGCCCAGAAACACCATTAAGTCTGTCCCCCGAAATCCTCAAACCCAATTAGCTATCCCTTATATTCCTCTGCATATCTCAAATCAGAATACTAACGGCCGTCAACCCCGGATCACAAACCATATACGGCACAGCGCCCTTATCCTGCGCCGTACTATTATAATAAAACGCCTTTTGCAGTTCCTGCAAATCGCTATACAAGCGCTGACTGGCATCCCGGACCTTCGCCTCGGCCGGCGAGGTTTTGTACTTGTAGACATACCACTGGCTCGCGGCGTAATTCAACAAGCTCCTATCATCCTCCACCTTGAAGCTGAGCAGCCATGGGATCTGTGCTGCGAGTAACCACTCTCTTTGGCGATTGATCGGGAGAGCGGCGACGAGATCTGCCTCCTTGAACTTGCGTAGTGCGTCCAGGGTGGCAGGCGGTGTTTTGCACAGCGACGGGGGCTTTGCCACGACAAAGGCCTGGTAGAAATTTTGCAGGTAATTCACTGCGCTGTGGAAGGGAGAGGCGATGAAGATGCACATGGTTACTGCATCTACGAGGGCATCTAGGGTCGTGATGGACGGGAAGGAAGGCATGTGTCCTGACGATTGGACTTCTTTGCACCAGGCTTGGATGTACTCGTCTTTGAGGACGGAGGCGTCTGTTGGGAAGCTGATTTCGAGCATGGATTTGGCGTATCGGCGGAGGACGGTCCAGAGGGAGAGCATGTTATTTGCGTATGGGTAGTTCTTGTACCGTGGTGTTTTGAGTCCCTCCTCGGTGCTGGGGAAACCGCGCCGCTTGAGGTCGTTGGGCACGTAGCTGCCTACGAAATCGTAGTTGTCGTAGGCGTCGCGGATGAAGGATGAAGCTTGGGCTGGGCTGACGCCTACAATGTCACGGATTACCTGGGGAACCTGAAGCAGTCATTTGTGTTAGTTGCTGGTCCTGTACAACATTTAGTGTGTAGATGTGTACCAGAGAAGAACGCGCTGCAGCATTCAAGGACAGGGTCTTGTACCAATGGGGATACAAGAGCCGATGGACGGCGTGGTCCATGGGGATGGTCCGGTTAGTGGCAATCTAATGAAAAGCAGTTGTTAGTATTTAGCAGACTACCAAACTCCAGGGCCATGGACAGGACCAACAATAACAGCCTCTTCGACGAAATGACTGAGCGTCAGATGGACGACCAGTTCGTGGCGCATCCAGTCCGTGACCTGGGCGCAAGTCTTTGCGTATCGCCACGGCCAGTCCTCCTTCTCGCCGCTTGTGGAATCGGTAGGCGACATGCGCTTGTTGAAGATGGTGACAGACTACAAGGAAGATTAGTATCATAACTGGGCATGTTTTTGTTGTTAGACTCACCTTCTCCATGGACCCCTTGTGGTCGAGGCAAATGGCAATGGGGTGCAATTTGCCGTCGTCATACAGCTGGAACAAGGTCACGGCGCCGACACACCAGTTCTCGCCGCTCCCTGGTTCCTGGTTGAACAGCACAGCCTCGGGGTCTGCCACGCCGCACGCCTTTCGGAAGTAGCTGCCATCTTGGACGAAGAGGGAGGCTGGGGCAGTCCTGCCAAGTGCTGCCACCCACTTGTCGTAGCCACCTATCACCTCAATATCAGCATTGTGTAGTGTACTCATGTTCAACTGGCGCAAATATCTTACCATTCTTGGCAGCCTTGGTAAACTCGTCAATCCACGTAGCCGAAGCTTGCGTGATAGTCGCCGGGTTGGTGCCGGTGAACTGCTGGTCAGCAAACCGACGATCGCTGAACCAGTCGTCAAGCAGACCAATGTTGCCGCCCTCGTTGATGTCGGTGCCCCATTTGCGGTGGAACTTGTTGTAGTCGACCACGTCTTGGATCTTCATCCCCTTTTCGGGCTCGCCGCCATAAGCGACAGCGCGTTCCTTCTCGAGCAGCCATTTCTTGGTCTTTCCGAGGAAGCCGTCCTCGTCTGGGGTGAGTTTCTTGAGGATGACCTGGGTTTGGATCAGGCCGATGGCGTTGAAGATGCCGAAGGGGGTCTGGTGTTTGTGTCAGCTGATGTGGGGTCGCGTTGGAAGTAGTGAGATTCTCACATAGCTCTGGTCGGGCGGGATGGTCAAAAGGTGTGGTGGGTCTGGCAAGTCAGCGAAATCGGGCCATGAAGTCGTCGAAGGTGTGGTGCTCACAGTCTGAAGGCGTGCCGTCATCATTCTTTGGGTAGCTCGTCCAGTTGTACAGCTTCTTCTGCTCCTCAAGGGTGAGATATCGTGGAAGTGTCGGCTCGACGCCCAGAACGTCAAAGAGCGAGGCAAAGCTGTGAGAGAGGTGTGTCAGTGTTTCCTGACCTCTTTCACGGATCCAAGGACACCCTTACGTCTGCTCAATCTTGGAATACGCCTGCGTCAAAGCTACTTGAGTGCCCAAATAGGTCCCCTTGGTGACGTTGCCCTCGGGCTCCTTGACCACGCCATCGTCAACGGTGGCATATAGCTTCAGCTTGAGAAGCTCATTGTCAAAGACTCCAGGATCGTACGAGGGGATGGGAGCGTTCTTGACATCCTTGGGGGCGATCTGCGCCAAGAACTCCTTCTCGGGTGTGTGTTTAAGGATGCTGGCTTGATCGGGGCGGTTGATGGCTTCCTTGGATGGAATCGTCGGAAGGTCACCGTCCAGAGCCTTGTGCATGAGGTTGTCGGCAAAGTGGAGGGCCCTTCAAGTTGGTCAGCCAGCGAGTCAAGTTTAAACGAGACGGTATTAGAGTTTACCTGTCGACCACCGAGGGGATAATTGGAGAGCGGCGACCACCCATATTGCTTGAGATTTTGAGCTTTACGAGGTGCTTGTGTGAGGATGAGCTCGATGGGCTTGGGCAGCTGGCTCCGAGGGAATGGGAGCCTTTTAACCATGGATCAAAAGATTCCAGTGCGTGCCGTATCCTAGCATCCCAGTCTGATCGGTCAGCCCTGCAACCAAGCATTTCGGTTGGCTGCTCTGGACCTAGCTTCCATATTCCAGCGCCCAATGTCTCGGCATCATCCCAGGCTCCATTTGTGGCTCTCAGGAGAACAATCTAGGCTACGACGTGCCCGTCCTGGGCATGGAATCTGAGTGCCGCACGAGACTCTGAGCCAATGAGGCGGTGAGGTTGACGTGAGCCATGATGCAACCCTTCGGTGTCCAAGACTCGAATCGATAGTCATTCCCGAAAAGTGGTGCAGTAGGGCTGAGGATGGACCCTGAAGAGGCTCCCAAGACCATGATGGCGGAGACCGCGGGCTGGCTGAACTTGGAAGATGCACGATATGTAACCACTCACAGGCTGCGACATTTATCGCCGGGGTCTATCCCCCAAGTCGCATAGGGCTGAGTGCTGTTAATAGTGTCCCCAGCCCCCTGAATGCCCTGATAGGCCCGGAGGAGGCCGGGGGGAGGATGGTGATATTGGCATAGACGGGGTAGCATTTCGTGGCTTGGAGCGGGAGGTGCTGTTAGAAATCTGGGATGATGCCGTCTGTGGGTGTATTGCAAGTGGAGGGACAGTTGCGGGCGGATACCACGCTGAGCTGAGCCGCTGTGGCGGTCTGGAGGTTGGGATTGATAGCGGACTTTTGTTTAGCCCAGCAACAATCCATTGAGATTTTGAGGGATCCAAGAATAACATTGACATTTCTCTCATTTTGATCGAATTTGTCTGAAATTTGTCCAGGGTCTCACAATACATGTCAGGGTCCGAGTACATACATGTACATACATGTCGGTCGTTCGGGCCCGCGCGGACTTACCGCTGTCTCGGGGACGCTAGGCGGTCATCATGTGCGCCAGTCAGAACTTTATTGCGGCTTTACCTCTCTTTTCCAACGCCGTATTCAGCGACTTGTCTTCTCTGATAATAAACCATTGTTACTTTCGCCCCGTTTTCATTGAAGTTATATCAGACTTTAACTGAATTGATTGTTCACATGATCATGTATTTTTGACAGAGCCACTGGTGGTGCGGCGAAAGGCCCGGTGTGAAACGTCCCCCTCAAATTCTCAATCCTGTTGACACTTGACAGAGGGGGTAACCTTTTCCTCGGTCCAACAAGGGCCAACCCCTCTTTACATTCCCAACCACGCCGCCTAGGCACTCTTTCTAGTGACGTCTTGGAATGATCGTCCCAATCATGGCACCATCCGAGGCATTCCCCTCCACTTTTTGGGACCAAAGAGTAATAGTGCATATGTATTATGACTGCGTCAAGGGCATTCCCCGGACAACGCTTACCAAGACTCTAGCTCACCGGTCAAGCACAAGAGATCAAAAAGGCCCGGCCTCTCGTAGATTTCCTCTGAGGCATGTCGCACTTGACGTGAGACTCGAGTAGACAAGACATCATGAAGAGCTCTACATTGGTGGTGACCTCGCTGGTCGGGGCGCTCGCCGCCTATTACTGGGGAGAGCTTGTATACCGGACGATGACTGTCATGGGGGTCTTTCGGTGGCAGGTCCCCAACATGTACGCCGATGAGGACATTGTGTACATTGAGGACACACAGCATTGTGAAGATGGTGAGTTTCTCTTCTTACTAAGGAAATTCTTTGTCTCATATGCTAATTTATCATAACCATAGTGCACTATCACGACGATCTGCTCTACACCGCATGCGAGGACACCCTCGAAGGACGCTTCAAATGGTTCCCTCCACTGGGCACGTTTACAGAGCCCGAGCTGGCTGCCAAGAGCAAGGGCTCTATTCACGTCGTCGACCCAAAGGTCAGTGGCTCCCAGCCGGTTATCACCTCCACAATACTCACACCCCTTTCAGACCAAGAAATCCAAACGTCTCAAGTTCCAAAACTTTGACCACGTCACCGGCTTCATAACCCACGGCTTCGACATCGTTGCGGACCCAGACCAGCCGGAGGGCAAAGCAATCTACATAATCGCCATCAACCACCTGCCCAACCCCCAGTGGACAGTCTCAACAGCCGACCCATCAATCCACAAGGCCCGGTCCCAGCTGGAAGTCTTTCACCACGAAATCGGATCCGACACAATCAGACATGTCCGCTCCATCTGGAATGACCTGATCCGCACACCCAACGACGTCTACGCACACAGCCCAACAACCATCTTTGTCAGCAACGACCACTACCACAGGGAAGGAATCAAGCGGGCTCTGGAAGACATCAACTTTAACGCCAAATATACCGAGGTTATCAAGCTTGAAGTTGAGCCCGAGACGCTCAAATCATCAGAGATAACCAACTCAGCAGACGGAGTTCAAGCAAGCATTGCACTCCCGCACATGCACATCAGCAACGGGATGGGCCACGGACGAACCGATCGCGAGATCTTAATAGCCAACTGTGCCAGCGGAATCCTCAAGATCGGCCAGGTCGATGATAACGGGAACGTCACGCTAACAGATGAGATTCGCGCCGAGATCGTGATTGACAACCCGAGCTACTTTTCTGATCCCTATTCCGATGCGCCTGAAAAGGGCGGGTTCTTATTGCCTGGAGTAGCGCGGCCTTTAACGCTGGGACATACGTCGCATGATAGTTCGTACGAGGGGGCCAAGGACTCGGCCATGGTTTGGTATGCTACGCCCGGAAAGACCGAGGGAAAGAAATGGGATCAACGGTTGATTTTCTCGGATGATGGGAGCCGGCTGAGGAGCATCTCGGGGGCTGTCATGGTGCCAATTGATCCTGAGGAGCAGGAGGATAAGACCAAGCGGCAGGCCATGTTGTTCATGACGGGGTTCGTGTCGAGGAGTATGATTGCTGTCAAGGTTGATTTGTAGATTCGACTTGATGAGCGATGCACACGTGTATTGGTACCGTTACTAGTACAATTGCCTTTTTCAGTCAACCAACAGTTTGGTGCACTCATATCATGCAACAGTTATGCCTACTTGTGGCTTCTTATCTCACCTCTCGTCATATCGCCGAATTGTTGACTTCAAAGCTGGGAGCTCGGTATTGACGTTGTACGGGTTACCAAAATAGGTTTCAATACAACGGTCTAGAACGCCGAAAGGTGGAGATCAAAATTCAAAAAGCCAATTTAAAGGAATCCAAATTCAACCGTCTCCCCGAATTGTTTGCCCGTTGGTCGAATCAATTGTCCCGCCCCGACCAAGCCCGTTTCCATTGCCTCGGCATGATCTACCCTCCGGGCAGCACGTAAAACAAGATTGACGTTGAGATATCAACGGCGTGACTCAGCAAGGGTACAAAATACCATAACGCCGAACGGTAATTTCGATATCATGACTGTCATCAAAAGTCTCCGGTGGCGCCTGTGACAAGCTGTGCCGGTACCATCATCAATATTAAACACGAGAGGTCCCAAATCGAGTGACATTCTCATATCACAACTTCGGCGAACGGGCCAATCCTGTCGAGGGCAAAAATCGTTATCAAAACTAGGGTTTCGTAATTTCGGAAAGACCCCCTCTATTACGAATTTCAACTTCTTGAGGCTTGAAATTAAAATAAAATGAAATTTCAGCTAACCACATTAGGAAGGCAGTAAAGTAGTCCAAGAGGTAGTTCCTTAACAATTTACTATAGGCTAGACCTTATAAGTATGATAACTACCTATAATGGCCTATATATACTCCGTAACCCTAACCCTGGTATGAAATATGAAAATCTTGAATTTCAGACCCCCAATTTTCGAAACGCTTTTCAAAAATTCGTTGAAATTCGAAATTTGAAAATTTCATTACGAATCCCTAATCAAAACAACAGAACATGATGTTCTTGTGATTTCCGGGGGCAGGTATGTCGATGTAACTCTAGGTAGTGCGGTTAGTGGGAGCGACAAGGACGGTACCGATGTGGACCGAAGCACCAAGAAATCTCCACGTGCTTGGCATCGAAAGTTAAGACCGTTTGGAATATTCTACATGTGGATAAAAGGAACCAACAACATAATGAACAAGCATAACCCCGGGGCGACGCCCTTCGTAACTCCGCTGGGAAGAAAAAGTTCATCTGATATCTTTCTTGATTACCAATTTACGATTTATGTCTCCGAGACGTGATTATAACTGAACTCACGCTCACTACTTTCCCCTTCCAACTTCCGTCCTGAGTCCTGATTCTGGAACCATACCACCTTCCCACACTCGCTACTACACAAAATTCATTCTCGTCTCAAGATACCCGCTACTCACCTCCAACATGGGCTCCAAACAAGATCTCAACCTCGCCCAACCGCTCACCCTAAAATGCGGCCTCACCCTCCCCAACAGGCTCGTCAAAGCCGCCATGGCCGAGGGACTCGGAACAAAAGGCCTCCCAACAGATGAACGTCTTCTCTCGGCCTACCGCTCCTGGGCCCAAGGCGGCTGGGGCATGATCCTCACCGGAAACGTCCAAATCGACCGTCGATACCTAGGTTCACCAGCCGACGTCTACGTCGACGCGCCCTCCCTCTCCGACCCAGCAACCAAAGCCTCCACCCTCGCTGCCTTTCAGAAATACGCCGAGACAGCCAAACCACCACCGTCTGCCTCTTCCTCCCCCAGTGGCGGTCAGCGGGCGGCAGTAATAGTCCAAATCAACCATCCAGGCCGACAATCCCCCCTCGGCTCTGGCTCGCGCCCGTTCCTATCCAAGACCGTCGCCCCCTCTGCCATCCAACTCTCCCTAGGAGGCACCGGCGCTTCTTCACCGCTAGCATACCTCCTCACCAAGCTTCTATTCGGCACCCCGCGGGAACTCACAATCCCAGAAATAAAAGACATCATCTCCCGGTTTGCCCAGACCGCCTTGTTCCTAGCAGAAGCCGGCTTCGACGGTGTGGAAATCCATGCCGCGCACGGTTACCTCCTTTCTCAGTTCCTCTCTCCCAGCTCAAACCAGCGGACTGATGCCTACGGAGGCACCCCCGCCAAGCGTGCTCAAATCATCATCGAAATCATCCACTCCATCCGCGAGACCCTTGCAAAGGACGGACGATATCCCCACTTTGCGGTGGGAATCAAGATCAACAGCGCAGACGTCCAATCCGACGGTGAAAAGGGCCTGCAAGAATGCATCGAGCAACTCCAGCTGATTGTCGATGCTGGCGTGGATTTCGTCGAAGTCTCGGGGGGAAGTTATGACGATCCACGCATGTTTGTCGGGAAGGACGATGATTCCACCGCCTCTAGCAGCAACACGAAGGAAGTCCTCCCAGCAGCAAGTGAGAGCAGCCAAAAGAGGGAAGCCTTCTTCCAGACCTACTGTGCTGCGATCCGACCTACCCTTTCTAGCTCAACACACGAGACGCCTCTCATGTTGACAGGAGGATTCCGGACCCGGAAAGGAATGGAAACTGCGCTTTCGATCAAAGACTGCGACATGGTGGGGATCGGTCGTCCGGCTGTGATTAATCCCCACCTGCCGAATAATACCATACTCAACACCGAGGTATCGGACAAGGATGCAATCGCTTATGCGAAGAAGGTCCCTATCCCGGGCTGGTTTGGGTCTATCGCGCGCAAGATTCTCCCTCGTGTTATTGGGGCTGGTTACGAGACGACTTGGTATGTTGAGCGTATCAAGGATGTTGGATTTGGACCCTCTGGTAAGGACGGGCAGAAGAAGTAGGTCGTGGATAAGATTCTAGGCGCTGGGGGTGGTATTAGGTTTTCTTTTTTCTTTTTTCTTCTTTTCTTTTAGAGTATTTCCATTATCGGTCTGGCAGATTGTACGCATTAAAGAAGAGCAGGCGTTTGACTGGTGAAGAACACAACTAGTATGTAATTATGGTTAGAGAGTTGCCCTTTCTGTGTTCAACAGGAAGGCCAAAGAATACCACAAGAAAGAGATAATACATGAAGCTTCCAGAAACAAGAAATGTGACAGGAAAGAGTCCAAAAAAGAAAGAAAGAAAAAGCCCCAGAATATCCCAAGTCCCTGCGCCAAAGAATAATCCTAGCCTTCCCATGACGAATCCCGCCACAAAATTCAAAATATACAAAATTAAGCTAAATCCCATCGTCGCTCATGAACATCATCAGCCATCAAATCATTACAAATATTGAAACTCAAGATCCAACTGCTTATTCAATTAGCCTTGAGTCAATATCACTACAAGTAAGCTGACAAATCTCGCGAATCCTCCTCACACTGATTCTTGAGCCATCAGCTTGCTCCATTAGCACAATCTGGAGCGCATTATTCAGGCTCGGATTCACCAGTTTGTCCGAGATCCAGTCTCGAGAAAACTGGGTGTCTGCCTCGATGCCGGCCCAGAACAAGGGCCACTGCATCCGGTCTGCCGTGAAATATTAGTTAGCAATCTGACCGTGGAACCGACACGTAAAGAGACTCGCTGAACAAGGTACGCTCGCGACTTCTCTTACCTGTTTGCCCCTTATCAGGGACTGCCAGGGACCTCTGGATCAGCGTCAAGAGTTTGTCCAGCACCCCATTATCTCGGTGGGTATATCCTTCCCATTGGACCTGGGTAGAGCACCTTCGCTGATAAATTATCAGCGAATAGAAATTCGCAACCGCCCAGTCGCAGTTACTTAAGTCTCGACCACGCGGCTTGGCCTCGGACTGGGACTCAATGAGCATCGAACTGAGAGTGGTATTCCGCCGTAAGGCCTCGATCTTGACTTCAATTTCTCGGCATTGGCTCTCGTCCAGCTCGTATGGCCCCTCTCCATTACTGACCACAAGTCTGTTGATCTCATGGTGGATCATCCAGATCTGGTGCAGCACCTTGAAGAACCTTTTATTTCGCAGGTCGTCCATCCATTCCGCCTGGGGATAGGCTTCATGGTTGAGCCTTAGCTCCTCAGAGGAGATTTCAAATATTTCACCGAGTTTCTCCGCTGACATGGAGACAGACTGCCAGAGAGTATCTGCCATGGCCCCCCCTTCGCCCTGGAAGCAGGCCTGCGTATCGACCCAGAAGAGCCAAGTGATAAGTCGGGCTAGAAGGGCCTTGTCCTTGGGCCTGTATTTACGGCCTGCACCAGATCCAGGCAGGTGATTGGCATCCGTGGGGGGCAGGATAATGTCCAGAAGGCCTGACGCCTTGATGTAGTCAGCCATGGAAAGGCTGAGGCGAGAATAGGCCGTCCACATCCCAACCGGTCGTCGTCCGCGGCGATGGTTGATGTATAGGAACCAGAACGACGGCAACACCTCCATGGGATCCGAGTCCTGGCTCAGAAGTCTATCGAAGAGCATCTGTTGACCCATGGCGTACTTTTTGGTGGCATTCTCCTGCAGCAGCGCATCAGACTTTCCCCGAGCATACCAGCATTCCGCTGAAGCAGCGGCCAGGAGGAGCTGGTGCAACATCGGAGAGTGAGTCGCCCTTCTCCGAAGTATCGCGTGCGTTGAATATTGCGGCTTCTTACTGCCGAAGCCAAAGGTGGCATCCGCGCCATAGAAGTCGAGTGCGACTCGGTCTTCTAATGTGAGGGCGTCCCCTGGGAGACTGTCGTAAGCGATGGACGACCCGAGTAGGGTTTCTGCCATCGGGCTAGGAGGCTGCCACATGACGGCCTGTGACATGTCGAAGCCGTACATCCCGAGCAGGTCTCCATCCCGCAAGGGGAATGTATTATCGAACGGAGCAGGAAGGTGGCCCACGCTGCCAAACACGACAGGCTGAGTTGTGTTGTTTTGAATGGGAAAACTCTCGTCAATGCCTTCAAGATCGAGGCTGTCGTCGCGGGGAACGTGGAAATCTGACGGCTCAGCCTCCTGTGAACTGATTTGGCTCGCAGCTCGTCGGATGGCAACAGATTTGCCACGAATCTTTTTCCATCCATCCCGTCTTTCCTTCACTGAAGGCGGTCTGGTCCAATCACATAGAAGATTTTGACGGCTACGCAGAACTGTCAATGTCTGTGATGTAGCTCATAGCTCATACAGGATGGGGACTGTTTACCTGCATTCGTGACAACGAGGGTGCACTTCGTCACACTTCACTTTCCTCGCCCTGCAGGTGGAGCACCCTGAGGACAAAGAAGCACGGTAAGCTAATATCCATCTGACTGGGCCACTAGGAGACTTACCATTTTTGCTTCGGCCGTATGACTGGCGCATCCGCTGAGTTCGGTCCTTGGGTGGTGAGTTGGACTCTGGAGGTGACATGGCGCAAAACTTGCTCAAGCTACTAGGGCGTGGGGTCCAAGTGGTGGTACAAACGACAGAGATGGCGTGAAGAGAAACGGTGGCAAAAAGATCGTATGTCTGATGATGATGGAATTCTGAGTTGCATCAATTGCAAAGGGATGAGTGGAGACCGGCGTTTAATATCTCATGATCTGTTCAATAACATTTCCTGGTTGGAACCATTAAGGCTCTGGCTGTGAATGGGATGTCGTCTCGTCGTCTGCGGGGCACAGCGTGGTGCATATGGTGGTTGTGCGCAGCCTTGCCTGGCTCGTCTGCTTGGGAGAGCTGTTATCGGTGAGATGCATCACCGTCGTCAATTCTGACCAATCGCCTGAAGCCATCGTCGTCTATTCGGCCAGTCGGCATCGTCAACCCAAGTTCGGTGTGGAAAGAGCGGTGGATTTCTGCATGCCAAGTGTTGGGGGATTCTGTGATTGCCAGAGGCTTGTTCCAACAATTGTTTTCGTGTTTTTGACTCTTTGAGAGGTCTGCTGTTCTTGGCGGTGTAGTATCCTTGGAACAAGAGCCCCAGTGACGCTTTCGTCCTTGGAAATACTAAAAATGGTGGGGTTTGCGGGGTTCTTCCTCTCCCCTCATGCCAGTCCATGGGAAGGCACCTTGCGCACTTCACGACGGGCACATACTCGAGAATACTGGAACGGCCGATTGGTCAAATAACACGACTGTTATCTCTGTGGCTTCAAGATTTCTTTAAAGACCACTGGCAGCCTACCTTGACCCATCGCTATCTGGGAGACTGAACAAGTTCGACCCCTCCATCCCACCTCACTACCCTGGATTCGCTCCAACAATTTGCCCACAACCACACCCACTCCAACACTTCCTGTGTAGCCAAGACTTTCCAGTGAGTCAAGATGGCGACAGAACAGTGGCACGGCGTCATCGAAAAGGCCATTACCACTTACAGGCCAGAGGTTGCCTCCATCAACAAACAAATCCACGAGAATCCTGGTCAGTCTTGGCCAAATCTGTCACCTCCTATCCTCAAATTTGCTGACCAGGGACACCATCACAGAACTTGCATATGAAGAACACAAGGCGCACGATGCCTTCGTTTCTCTTCTCCAATCACTGGGCTTCACCGTCACACCCCACGCATATGGGGTTGAGACGGCCTTTTCAGCAGAGTATGGTACCGGGGGGCGTCTCGTTATCTACAACGCCGAGTATGATGCCCTACCCGGCATTGGACATGCCTGCGGCCACAACCTGATTGCCTCGGCCGGCCTGGCTGCTTTTCTCGGTGCTGTTGCGGCTCTGAAGGAATCGAAACAGCCCGGTCGTGTCCGCCTCCTTGGCACCCCCGCGGAAGAGGGTGGTGGTGGAAAGCTCAAAATGATTGCTGCGGGTGCGTACAAGGACGCTTCCGCCTGCTTGATGGTCCATCCTGGACCAGGACATCTTCTCAAAGCCCCCGTCAAGCATGTCGCATACGTGAGGATGCTGGCCAACGTCAAGATGCAGGTCCACTTCACTGGCCGTGAAGCACATGCTGCCATTGCTCCCTGGGATGGAGTAAATGCGTTGGACGCCGTCTGTCTCTCCTACAACGCCATCAGCATGCTTCGCCAGCATATTCGACCGTACGAACGGATCCACGGTAGGCCAACTCGCCAAGGATCGTGTCACTTGTCCATTGCTGACTGTTTCCGGGGAAATAGGTGTCTTCAGAAAAGCTGGCGACCGGCCCAACGTAACACCAGCCGACTGTACTGTCGAGTACTACGTCCGCAGCGAGACCCGCGCCGGGGCCAGGAAGCTCTGGCAGAGAGTTCTCAAGTGTTTTGAGGGCGCCGCCATCGCGACAGGGTGCGAGATGCGCGTCGAGCCGCTCAACTCGTACGCCGACGTCCGCCCCAGTGCCTCACTCTGTAACGCTTACATTGATGTGCTGCCCAAGGGGACCGTGTCGTATGACGACCCGCCGGATATCCTTGCTGGCAGCACAGACATGGGAGATGTCTGTTATGAATGGTGCGCCAATCTCCTTCCGATATGTTTTATTTGATAATGTTTGATACTGACACTGCCATTTTGATCACAGTCCTGGCTTTCACGGCGTGTTCGGTATCGCCACGAATCAGGGCGAGGCCAATCATACCAAGGGATTTACACGCGCCGCCGGGACCGAAGAGGCGTTTGAGCTGGCTCTCGAGAGCGGAAAGGCGATGGCCATGGTGGGATGGAAGGTGCTGGCTGATGATGAGTTCGCTGCGGCGACTTGGAAGGAGTGGGAAGAAGACATGAAGTTGGCTGCGGAGGGGAAATAGAACTGGCGAACCTAAATGCAGTACACTACTCTGGATAAACTTGATAGACCTTAGATGAGTCATTTATGAGATATTGAGAGAGAGAGAGCGTGATAAGTGCTTTGGAAGACTCCCTGGGTGTAGTACTCCGTGGGTGTAGTGAAGTCTCAATTAGATGGGAATTTCACACTCATTTTTATTTTGATGCAGAAGGTCTTGGTTTGCAATGAAGCAACACAATGAAAATCGCAAAATTACAGGGGGACTCCGCATCCGGGTCCTTCGGGATGACGACTTTAGCTGGGCCGGTCTTTTCCGTTTATAGTTAGATCCAGAGCCCCCCAGCAAAGCTTGTGTCTGTTACACATTGGTCTTCTTTGTTCCGCCACCAACTCACCATGCCTTTTTGTATCTCGTTTGACAAAGTGATAAACTATGTAATGGCATTTATTCTTTACATCGCGATGCCACTTGAGCGTAATTATCAATATCCGCACCCCGAGCGTCGGATTCTTGCACAACATTGATGCTACCCATTGGCAAATACAGTGGGAAATTTCGCAGTTCTCCATTAAATTCGACAAGGTGCAGGAACAGGCCGGCATAATGTCTCCACCACGCTTCCCCCCGCCCAATCAGCGACGTGAGAACGCTCAGGTCGCAGGTCCAGGGGGCTTGGTACGTACCTTCTCTCGCTTCTCACCTCCTCCAGCGGCGGGAGCCAAGCAATCCAAGCCAGTCAGCCAAGCGGAGCCAAGTTAGTCCAGCAGGTCTTGGCCCCAGGTGGCTCGGCTCTTCGAGAAGAAAGTGGAGGGCCAAGTGGCAGATTTCGGGTTTCCTGGAGCGCGTTATCAGAGGGAGACTTCTGTACTTTCCTCGGCATGAACGGACAGTCGACAACAGCGAGACTCTGTTGATCCCAGACGTTGTCGAATCGTCAACCGATTGAACGCTTTTCTTTTTGCGCAATCGAAGAACCAACTCGACGCCCATGAACAATTGGACGGCGGCCGCAATCGTTTTCCCTCTCCATCTACATTCGAATCTCGACTCCATCGCAAGTGCCGCAAGCTAGACAGTTAGACTGCCAATTGCCAAGAGGAGGCAAACATTTACAAAAAGTCGTTCGATTCTGAGGCGCCAAACGACGCTCGAGTTGCGACTTTCAACGGTGCGAAACATTGAGAAATACCACCTTTCGAGACCCACGGCGTAGGGACGGCGCACTGTTCGAAACACACGCCGAGCAAGTCAAACAAACAAGCCATGGCACTCCTCGCGGAGGGGCGGCGGCAGAGTGTTGCTCGTCGCCAACAAACGTGGTCGACACCACGATTTTTATCCACAACGCCTTCGTTTACCACGGCATCAGTACTGGTTGCTGCTGCCGCATTCGTTCCAATGGCCTCGGCCCACGACCACCACAATGACGATATTCCAGAGGGACTGACTGTCTCTGCGGAGCCCCTTGTACGTGCTGGCTTAGAGGACTGCTGCTGCTTGGCTGGACGACTTTTTTTGCGTCTTTTAGGAACAGCACATCAATGATATCATGGAAGGAAATGCTAACAATATCTTGTTTGCGACCTAGGATCCGACGTTATGGGCACACATCTTTATCCAGATGCTAGCATTTGGCATATTATTTCCAATCGGGATGGTTTTAGGGGTAAGCAAAAACCACACAACGGATTTAAATCCGTTTTTCGGGACAACGACTAACAAAGGACTTCAATCTCTGCAGATAATCAAATCCCGCTGGCACGTCCCCCTCCAAGTCCTGGCCACCATCATCGCAATGCTAGGCTGGGCCCTCGGCCACCTCCACGGCGGCCGAAAATTCGTCGAGTCCAACGTCCACGCCCACTTCAGCACCTTTATCTTCTTCCAGCTACTCACCCAGGTCGTGCTGGGCATCTACCTCAAGCTCCACCTCGAAAGGGGAATCCACGGCCGAATCCGACCCGTCTTCAAGCTCCTCCATAATATCAACGGCAAAGCATTCCCCATTGTGTCCTGGACGCAGATGCTCTTTGGCGGCATTACTGCATTGGGTTTCTGCCAGGGTGACCATTTGGGACAATGTCTCGCGCATTTCATCATGGGGAGCGCGTTCATCGCCTATGGAATTATTCTGACTATTTTGTTGCTGGTTGGTCAGCTCTGGCTGCGGAGGACAGGACGGAGCCAGGAATTCTTTGACAGCGTGGTTATTGCCGCGTGGGGACTGGTCAACAGCCTGACAGAGCACAGATGGGGCACCGAGTGGGTGAGGAATGACTGGCAGCACACGACCATGGGAATCATCTGGTTCGCTGCGGGCTTGGCCGGGGTGTGGTTGTCCAGGGATCGCGAGGGAAACCCCAAACGCAACTTTATTCCGGGTTTTGTTCTGCTCATGACGGGCTGGGCCATGTCGGCACATCCGCAGGAGCTGATGATTAGTGCCATGACGCACAAGATGTTTGGGTATACGCTCATGGGGGCGGGCTTGACGAGGATGATTGAGATTTCGTTTGTGCTGCAGGACAAGCCCGGTATTGACGAGAGTGGATTTGGGACGCATAGTTTCCAATATGTGCCCGTTTTTGTGAGTATTCGTTTTTTCCTTCCGTTGATTGGCGGTCTGACTCTGACTAACGCCGGTTTGTTTTACAGCTACTCTTCGCCTCGGGATTCTTATTCATGGGCGCAACGGAAGAACAAATGGCTCTTATTGCGTGGTCTGGCATGGACGCCGTGGCTTATGTGCTGATCTTGTACAGCCTGGCTTTCTTACTGTTTTTGTTTGTCATGATGCTTATCAACGTCTATGATCGTTCTGCGAATCCCATCACCGCGCAAAAGGGGCTTTCGAATGGGCATGCGGTTGGGGAGGAGGAAGGACGCCTGAGGGATGCGGGCGAGTTTGAGCTGGAGGGGTTGATGACTGATGAGGAGGAGGATGAGGAACATGCTGCTAGGAGGAAGTTGTTGGATGGGGATGGTTTTGTTGCGAATGGACACGGCAACGGGAATGGAAACGGAAACGGGAACGGATTTGGCAATGGGTATGACGAGGGGGCTTTGGCGACTCCGAGTACAACTGCCACTGTTGGACGGAACAACGAGCGGCTTGCGTAGTGGCTCACCGAGAAGGTCGAGTGAAGACCGCGGTGGAAGAAATAGACGACGAAGTGACTATATGAGACGATGAGGACTGGCTGCATGAGGAGTGGGAGGCAATTACGGGGGTATGATTTGATGTTTTTTACGGGCTTTCTGCCATTTCTCGCATATACTTATTTTGGACTAGCACTGTGTATAATTAGGTTATTATTTGGAGTTTGGTGGTTTGGGGCTCTTTTTGGACGGTGTTAGGGCCGTTTCCCAAACACAGTAAAATGTAGATTTATTAGACGAACAGAATACTGTATGGCAGAGTGGATTTGTTCGTTCCCAATAGCTTGCAACCATTTCAGCATACATCTATTCATCATCTCGCTGTGCCTGGATTTCCGACTTTAACGCCCAAGTTGTACCAATCTGCGCATGTGGGGTCTTGGCACGGCCTCCGAAGTTTGCTCGGCAGTCACTCGGAGCCGGGCTCGGAGCCGGCCTGTGGGTCCCGGAGGTGGAATATCTGACATTGCCTAAAAAGGCAGGTTATTAGGTAACACAGTAGCAGCTTACCTTAGGTGCCATTTCGAGCCGCTCTGGATACACCTTTTCATCAATATCTGCCCATACTGGAGGGTCTAACATTGCACCGTATTACGCATACACCGCATAACACTGTGCAATTGATGATGATGGGCATTCGCTATAACCACAGCATTTTCTTCATAATAAAGAAAGGTGTCTACGCCCAGGTCCGAGAATCTTAAATTCCAAGTGTTATTTGTCTGGCAGCGCCTTTTTACTTTGACAATCGCTGTTCACAAACCCGAGCCGAAATGGCGACGTCAACAACGGAAAACACGGCCCATCAAGGAGCAGCAGAAGGCGAACCAAGCACGTCATGGGATTCTTCGAATGCTTTGCCAGAAATTGCAACCAAAAAGGCGGCAGAAATCGAGCTGCTCGCCCAATGTCTCTGCAAAAATCACACCTTTACGAGTCGAGTTCCGGTCCCAACTCCATCATGGCCCGATGAATCCGCCACGCCGGACAAGTCAAGAAAGAATACCACCGATGCAACCGGAAGTTCAGCCCCACTTGAAGCAGTGTACTGTCACTGTACATCCTGTCGCCGGTCCACGGGTGGTATGTACTCTGTTAGTGTGGTCTGGCCTGGGCGCATCGGTGACGGTCATGGAGAACACCAAGGCCAGTCTGATAATTTTGCGAGTCTGAAGCGATATAAACGCTCAGAAAATAGCCCTGCTACCGGTCTATTCTGTGGAACTTGTTCGAGTTTGATGTTTTATGAGCTTGTTCTTCCAAAATCATCAGAACAGAGTCAGCAGACTGGCTGTGGACAAGTTGTCAAACATGGGGTCTTTCTGGGTTGTCTGAGTGCGTATGAGATTGATAGCGCAGGAAACAGAATTGGGCCCGTCACGGGGGAGGAATACACCCTTATCAAGCCGAGAGATCACTTAGTTGTGGGCGATACGGTTGATGGCGGGGCCACGTGTTGGTTGAGAGGCTGGGACAGGAACGAGGTCAAGATGTGGGCTGGTCATCGTGGGGTTAGTGAGGAATTTACACAACAATCGAGTACAGTCAACATCAACGACAAACATGAAGACCGCCATAACTTACACGACCAAGGCCATGACCAGCTCCAAACACAAGCAGACCAACCCGGCGTGGGACAGCAGGACACAGCACTGGCACAGCCAGAAGAAGGAGATTCAGAACAGATGCCCGAATACGTCCACATAAAATGCCATTGCGAGGGTGTGAACCTCGCCCTCCAAACCGGGAAATCTCGCCGGGAGTATTTACGAAAGATTGATCAAAAGGAAAAGCTGCCCTGGTTTGTCAACGCCAAGACAGGAAAGCCCATTGGGAGCATTGACGGGTGTGACTCTTGCAATGTCTCGTCGGGGAGTGATCTGTTTTGCTGGACTTTTGCAGAGGTACAGTATCTCTCATACGCCTCCCACTCTGAGTTTGGATCACCTGTTGAAGCAGGGCCGCCCGAGTTTCCTCGTGATACAATTGAGCTCAAGGCCGCAGTTGAGGAAAACATGCGACGCCTTCAAACTCTCGACTCTTTCTCGGCATCAGACAAGCGGAAAGAAAAGGGCCACCCACTAGGCACGCTGTCACTCTACAAAAGCTCCCATGACGTCCAACGATATTTTTGCAGCCGCTGCTCGGCTTCTATTTTCTACGCCTGGGATGATCGGCCTGAAATGGTCGATATCGCTGTTGGTGTCGTTTGTTCTCCTGATGGTATGGCTCGGGCCGAGAGTACGATTTCTTGGAAGTTTAACGGGAAAGTTGTTTGGAGGGATGATATCCTTGCCCCGGGGTCTGGACGTGGTTGGGCAAGGGGACTTGTTCTGGCGGTGGAGGAATGTACGAAGGAGTTGAGAACTTGAACGTGAAACCTGTCTCTGTTTGCTCATTTTCTGATCTAGTTACATAGGGACCTGTGACGGACACGGTAATGACAATGACTGGATGACTGGATACTGCAGTGATTTAGCTACTCTCGTCACAAAGTATACCCCATAAGAAAAGAACAACCCCCGCACCCAATCCTAAATCCATCCGCTCTTCTAGACATTGTAATAACACTTGATGCTCCTAGAGTCCTGGTTAAAGGCCGTGCAACCGTACGTCTGCCCCAAGTGGACGCCCACACTCTGCACCTCCCTCTGGCAGTTGTCGTCGGAGAAGATGGTGCAGGTGGTCATCTTGCCATAGGCGCCACTGCGGCTCAGGCCCACGGCGCGGATCGCCGTCGAGATCTTCATGCAGTCTGTTGCTCCAGAGAAGTTTTCGCGGGCCCCTGTGTGGTTGCACTTGCAGTTTCTATTTTTTTTATTAGGACCTCTACCACGGTTGTTACATGTCAGGGGTTTAGTTTGGCATAACATACCCGCATGTGTGCCACCAGACATTTCCGTTCTGGATGGGTGCACGGGGGGACATGTCACCACCGGTGCTGGGGGTTGGGCTGGCTGAGACGTTGCCGGCGACAGCGGCGAGGACGGCGAGAACGGCGGTAGGCTTCATCTTTGTTGTTGTTGGGATGATGGGCTCCTAGGAAGGTAACTAGTTGTAGGTAGAGATGTGTAGTTGTGGCTGTTGGGTGTTGGTGTGGTGTTGTTATTGATGTTGATGAGTTGAAGTTGGACCCGAGAGGCAAAGGGCAGCAGCCTATCTTATACTTGATAGATGTCTCTTGTCTTTGAACTAGGTCTTGATGCTCATCACGTCTGCCTCCTCGCTTCCCCTTCTCTCCCCATCGTGAATTCATGCACAACCCGTATACGGAGTACCGCGCAAGGAAATGTGGACTCGGTTCTCCTACTCTCAAAGCATCAAGATGCCACCGACTCGGTTCTCGTACTCTCAAAGCATCAAGATGCCACCTCGGACACTGTGAACATCATCGCAGCCCGCCAACCAATCCTCCTTTACGTGGATACACGACTGAACTACAATGCCATTCTCTTCAAAAGTTCCAATTCTCACCCTGTCCATATCTGATCCACCGGACAGTGGGTCTACCCTATGGCTTATACGGATGCCTGGCTGAGTGCAACGCTGAATGATGAGAATGTCGAGGTCCTCGGTGTCTTCTGCTTCTAGTAAATCTGGGAGCAGACTCTGTCTCAGAGGAACGATTACTGACAAAGCTCGCTTGCTAGTCCCAAGCATTGATCAAAGATCCAGCAACCCCGTTACGTAGGGTAGGCAGCAGATTAAACTAGCGTCGGCGTCAAGGTAAGTAAGCAGTAAAGATTCTAATGTAACCCAAGTCGGGTGCAGTATCAAGGTAGGCTAGGCGGGCAGTTGTGTCAGCTAATTACTAATTTGGTTAAAATGGTCCAGACCGGAGGGATTCACATACGCCGTCGAGGGCGTTGTAGGCGTATTGATGTATCCCCTTTAGGAGCAAATAAAGAGAGGTAAGTTGTTAGGTCAGGGGGGTGGTAGCTGCAGAGGGCGAGCTATCTTTCTTCTCTTTCTTTTAAAAAGGAAACTTAAAGAAATGAGGGTAGAAAGACAAAGGGGCATAGCAAAAAGAAAAAAAAAAGGGAAGAAAAAGAAAAGAACCGCTCTATTCTAATTTGTCACGTCACCTGCAGGATTCGAACCTACGCTCCCGAAGGAACTGCCTGGCATGATATCCACCGCTCAGAAGAGAGGTAGAATTAGCAGGGCAGCGCGTTAACCACTCCGCCAAAGTGACTGGTTATCTGACTTGTTTGTATGGGTGCGTTCTCGTCTCCATCTAACGCGCACCGTCTGATTCAGTTATCCAGCCCGAGCCGAGGCAAGTGGACTTAATATCGCCATGAAATGCATAAGCACGGCAAAAATGTGGATAGCCATGTGGGCCGGTTGGCTTAATAATGGATAAGCTCTATGTGATGTAGACAAGAAGAACAAAAAAAGACATACAGCACCAGGGATTCGCTGGTGGTCACCCACCCAACTACTAGTCTGGCGATTAGGGGCTTATCTATGGGAGAGCGGACGGGATCCCGAGTTTTCCACTATCTATGGCCGTATGTGATGGATCATGGTGAAGTCTGTGTTGATATTGGCGAGATTAGATGGCTGTGTTGGGAACGACTTATTTACAACGACACCTAAGATAGGTCGATATGTACAACACCCTAGTCAAAGAACAAAGTCTTGCTTGCTCCACTTCTTTCTCCTCCCAAAACATCTACTGCAGGGTAATGCTCGCCGACCCGCTGCTGCCCTGCTTTGTCTTGCTGTTGGTGTATCCTTCCACAGCCATGACGATGTAGACGTGGCCGCCGAGGCGCATGCCGTGCTTGGCCCACTCGTCAAAGTGCTTCTTGGTGGTGATGGTGCCGCCGACACGCTTCTCGGTGCGCACCGACCAATACTGCTGAAAGGTGCGGGTGCCGTCGATGGAGGGCTGGTTGACACGGGTGCTCTGGAAGATCTCGAAGGTGCCTTCGTCGCCGGCGGTGAAGTTGCCCTTGGAGGTCCAGGGTTCGTTGGGAGCCTGTAAGCTTTGTTAGACCTTTTATCTGTGGATAATTCGAGTTGAGAACGCACGAGCTCGGAGTAGCTGTCGAGAATGTAGTACTCGATCAGTGGGTTACGGGTCCAGCCATAGACTGCGAGGTAGCCTATGGACGAGGGCAGTGTTAGCAGATGGCACTGAAATACCTATCAATATCGGGTGGTCTTACCTGGCCCCGTAGCATTGTAGTTGCCAGAGTACCTGATGGTCCGCACGCCATTGCCCTGCCAGCCCTTGCCGCAGACAAAGCCACCTTTGCTGTTCCAGTTTGCGCTAAAAGAGCCGCCACCGCCGTTGTTGCAGCGGATGTTGCTTCCTCCCTCAGACCAGTTCTGGAAGTAGTAGCCGCCCTGGCGAGCTTCCAGAGCCGAGTCAGTCTCCGGAGCCCGCTCAGGTCCCATGACGGGACTGGCGACGCTCCCAAAAGGCAGAAGTGCCGCCAACGAGGCAACGATAGGGAGAAGTTTGAATTGGACCATTTTGACTGCGGAACGAGGGAAGAGTATGTGTTGTGACGAGGTTGGCTGTCAACTAAAGTCAGAGAGGCTGATGGCCAAAACCGGGTTCTCGTACCAGTTTATATCTCCCAATTTGCCCAACTATTATTGTACGTCGCCATCCTCCATCTTCCAATATACAGCCATATCCAACGCGTGGCAATCAGTGACAGTCTGTGAGTCCTACAGACTCCCATACTTGGCACAAGGGGCAACGAGACTCGAATAAGCCAGCCAATGAAAGGACGATCACGGCTAGCGTCGTGCTCAACTGTCAAGTTGATATATCCGGGAATATCCAAGATGTGGAGAAGCGGGTACGGCGCACAACTACCGACAGAATCTGTGAAAAGTCTGGGGTGCATGAAAATTGCCCAGCCCTGACGTCGGGTAGCCGTCGGCCATATGGATGTACAGCCATGGGCCTTTTCAGGTGGGTGAGTAGGTGGCTGGGTAGATCGTCGTTTTCGGGTTGCTTTGTGTCCAGGAGGGTCTTCGGAGAATAGATGGATAAGAATAGGATAAATAGAAGGTCTGGTCTCGGCAAGCGTCTCTAGCCCAGTGCTTATATGGACGACAGTCAACTGACATGCTTCTCTCGCGTTTCTTCTTGGTGCGCTTCTAGGACGTGTGGCAGGGAGGCAACACTGTGATCAGTTGGTCTGCGACTTTGCTTCTTTGACCCGGAGTGACATATCCCGAACTTTCTGTAGATGAAACAGAGGCTAGTGATGCTTCTCGTATAATATCATTGGCGCGTATGAGTAGACTTTTGTTTCATTGTCCCGGTTTGTTCAGATGGCAAAGAGAGCAGCGGATAGTTGAAGATTGGATTGGTAATTGGACTGCAAAAAGTCTGGGGTTTTACAGAGGTGTATATTAGAACGGCAGCTTCCTTGTCCTTGTATTCTAGAAAATTGAAGACTGAGCGGTGGATATTCGGCACCTGCCCGCGGAATGACATCCTGCCATTGCAAACCTGGAAATTTGGTCCGGCTGGGAAGGTACAACGCAAGGTTCTTGCCTGATTTCCCTCACTGTCATTCACAGCAGCAGATGGGGAGTGGAGCTGATTGAAAACCGATAAGAACATTCTGAGCCAATTTCATTCACTGCAATTTCATCGCAAACGGCAGGACCGACGCTCCCAACCCACCTAGCGACCGACAACCAAGACCGCACTTTGTCCCGGTACATCGGCCACACGCCCAAGCCGACAAGCATGCTCGCCCTTTACTTTGCCACACCTCGGCCTTCAACATCCTCAACGTAAACTCGATCAACTTCTGCCTTCGAGCTTGTCTCAGCGGCTCTCTTGGCATCCGAATGTCCACGTCGAACAACATCGTCCACCAGCTGCCGCTCCACCTGATACGAAGCAAACTTCCTCCCCGGGATTTTCTTCTCAAACAATTCGTCCAGCTGCTCAAGACTCCTACCCTTGGTCTCGGGGCAAAAGAAGAAGGCCCAAATGGCCAAAATCATGTTTCCGGCTCCCCAGATATAGCAGTACTTCGGGCCCCAATCAAGCTTGTCCGGGTTGATGAAATAAGGCGTGAAGAATGAGATCGCCCACCCTACCACAAAGTTGAGGCCGGCTCCTGTTCCCACTGTCTGGGCGCGCAATCGCTGCGACGGTATTTCGGTCTGCAACGCCCACATCACCGGCCCCTGGCCAATGCCGTATATCCACGTGTACACAATGCTCAACGCGACCAGCGCTTTGTTCGCTGACGGGTGCCCCTTGCCGGCAACATCGTACACTATCGCCATGCCAAACATGCTCAGCGATGAGATGACGGAGCATGTTATCAGCAATTCACGACGACCGATATATCGCATGGCGGGAAAAGCTCCCATGTTTCCTGTCAGAGCAATCGCTAACGAGACCATGATCCACATGAACGGGGAGCCCACTCTGGCTTGGACGAACAAGTAGACCGAAAAGCCCGCCATGAAGGTAACGCCCGTCGCGCTCTGCCCGACAGTGCAGCAATAGCTGAGAATTGTTCGTCTGAGATCTGTGCCCCGGAACATGTCACGGTGATGGACTCCTGCATGGAGCTCCTTCTCCATCAAGTACGTGTTCTTGATATCCTCAACCTCTGCCCGGAGAAACTCCTCGTCGGTGATGCCACGAAGTCTTCGAATGGCATTGATGGCTTTGTCGTACTCGCCCCTGGTGACGTAGAAACGCGGGGTGTCGGGCAGGAAGAGGAGGAAGACGGTCAGGAATACCGGGACGATATACATGACGCCAAGCGGAATCTGCCATGATGCGTTTCCTCCACGCGGGTTGGTGTAATTGTCAACCAGAATCCCGAACAAGGCACCAAGAGAGGTTTGAAATGTCGTCATGCCGACAATGGGTCCCCGGAACAAGGAGGGCGCTGACTCGGTGGTATATGTGACGCTCCACGGAATCAGAAAACCGTTAGAGGCTCCGAGAAATAGGCGACCGGCGTACAGGGCACCCGAGCTGGTTGAGGCTATCATCATTGTGACGGACAGGATCCCGAGTCCACAACCAATCCACAGCCCCAGCCGTCGCGAGAGCTGTCCGCCAAGAGCATATATGATGATCGATGCCACAAACGCGCCCACGTTCATCAGCGACTGAATCAGCCGCTGCACATCGGTGCTGATGTTATATCCGATTGGGTTCTTTGGATCAACATGGCCATACACGGCGAGGAAGCCTGGCATGCTCTGGAATCCAGAGATGGCAGCAGAGTCGTATCCATATTGGAAATGCGCCAAGGCAATCAGAAAGGATATGACAACGATTCGCTTTTCGGAATAAAGCTTGCCAGTATGGGCCACTTGCACAGGAGGTGATGCCATTGCGCCCTTGCTCAGCAAGTAGCTGGAAAACAGGAGGATAAAGATTGCGCCAAAGTTGGCTCGTAAGAAAGGAGATCATCAGCATCTTTCTTCCATTAGGAGGAGACATCCTTTATTGGATGCCATCAGGACAGTGCGATAATATTCATGTTTGGAGTCGCACCATATGCCGAAGAGCCCCCCTCATCCAACAGGCTGGAGAGGTTGCCGGCTAATAACTTCCGGAGCATCTGTCTCGATGGAGGGAGACCCGCGCATAGATAATGCAACATGGTTGCCACGAATGGCTACCTATTGACCAGATTAATTAACATTTGCCTGTCAAATTGACGGAGAGCCTGTCGAGATCTAGTGCTCACAGGCAAAAGACAATTCTGGGGTTGCTGTTCAGGAACCCTGTGTAACGCTTCCTGCCGTCAGACGCGGTTGATAAAGGGGTGAATATACCAATGGCGAGGGTTTGACATCGCGAACCACTCGAAAGAGCGGCAACGACGAAGGGGGCCAACGGCCGTCAACTATGCACATATCCAGTCAAGTGCACGATGGTCCCATGTGTTTCGACTTGGCGCCATGTAGTCAGGTATCAAATGTTTAGTATCGGACCGACGCGTGCCCTTCTCTGCTGACTTACCAGGCACATAAATAGTAAATGGCCGTCCACGCTCCGAGAAGCCTTCAGCAGCAGCCAACATCGACCAACCTCAAGCCCTCGGTATTTCTCGACAGTCGATCCTGATGGATGCCACGGCAACAATTCGATTTTTGGCCAAGTTCCATCTCGAAGATCTACATTTCTCAGCCTCTTCCATTCTGAGACTATTTTGCCACCATTGCCGTCCCCGCCGCGCTTAGGACGGACAATCGGAACAGCAGGGAATGTTGATGGATCAAATGGAAACACCATACCAAGGATCATGTGTATCTCGGCAAATTTTCTGATGGGAATTCTGTTGATATGATATACCAGTGGTGGTCGATGACGACATTCTATACCGGTGTTGAGGGATCGACACGTGGCCGAGTTTGAAGATGGGAATGTCTACACACTTCGAAACAGCCGAGCACACACAGCATTCCACACAAAGAGCCACGATGGAATCCATCGACACGAAAAGAACAGGTTTCCGTGGAAGGATAGGTGAGACTTCGGCGACACTATCGTCTCTGGGTCGGAGGGGAAACCAGGATGGATCGCAATCTATTTGAGCAAGCCGGCGCCGCTGAAATGGTGGTGAAATCGTCATCGTCAAGCAACGGGCGCTCCAAGTTGCTCTTTCAACACTCTCTTCGGCATTGCCCACTATGGCGCCTTCCCACTCCAGTCTCCGGGCTGCCTCGCTCTTGAGCATCTTTGCAGCTGCCCAAGCACTGTCCCGGCAATCCAACCAGCTCGAAACCAGACAGAGTCCATCTTTCTCGGAAATCGGATGCTTTGTGGATGGCGAAAACGGCCGAGCTTTGAAGGGGCCCAGCACAGCCGGAAATGACATGACAGTCGACAAGTGCGCAAACTTCTGCGGCCTTGACTACAAGTACTTTGGTGTCGAGTATGGCAGCGAATGCTTCTGCGGCAATGAATACGCCGCCTCGACAGCCTCATCGAGCGAATGCTCCTTTACCTGCGCCGGCAACCCTTCGCAGACATGCGGCGCGGGTAATCGAATCAACATCTACAATAACCTGATATACAGTCCAAGGGTCCCGGGTTCGGTTGAAGGCAAGCTCTACCAGGGCTGTTTCGTGGACGACGGCAACCCTCGAGTGCTCCCTTCCAACCTTTTGGGGTCAGATGTCCTGACGGCAGAGGTCTGTGCTGAGCACTGCGATGGCTATGCCTACTTTGGACTCGAATACGGAAGGGAGTGTTGGTGCGGTACTTCAGCCCCTACCGTTCCGGCTCCCGAGTCTGAATGTTCCTTCCCATGCGCCGGCAACGATCGTGAGCTTTGCGGAGCAGGCGGCCGTATCAATGTCTTTGGTCCCCTCCCTCCCTCTGTCGGAGACTTTTTGTATCAGGGCTGCTTCACCGACAATAATGACGATCGTGTTCTGTCCGGAAAGGTGGTGCTTGATGGCGCCATGACCGTGGAGCTCTGCGAGTCGTCCTGCGCTGGTTATTCGTGGTTCGGTGTCGAGTATGGATCGCAGTGTTACTGCGGTACGTTTCTCAAGAGCAGCGCCGAGAAACGCACCGAATCTGAGTGTTCGATGGTCTGTGGCGGCGATAGCACCGAGAAGTGCGGTGCCGCGAATCGCCTCAATGTCTACTCGACCGGCGTTAGTCAGGAGCCCGGCAATCTTCTCACCGTGGGGGATTTCAGCTATCTCTCTTGCTACACTGATAGCGGCGGTGCGAGGTCTCTCACAGGGGCGAGCTCCTTCACCAGCGATATGACCATTGAGATGTGTGCCGACTTCTGTGAGGACTTTGGCTACTTTGGTGTCGAGTACTCCACACAATGCTTCTGCGGCGATGTCCTTGGTGGGACTCCTGCTGCCGAGGGCACCTGCAGTCAGCTCTGTGGTGGTGATCCCACCGAGTTTTGCGGCGGACCAGACAGGCTGAACGTCTATGTCAAGTCAGCTCCGGCGTCTTCGTCGTCGTCGGCTGTTTCCGCATCGTCAACGTCTTCGGCCTCGGCTGTTTCTTCCGGTTCAGCTGTTTCTTCAGGTTCAGCTATTTCTTCCGGTTCAGCTGTTTCTCTCGCCTCAGCGGTTTCTTCCGCCCCAGCTGTTTCTTCTGCAAGCTTGTCAAGCTCCATTGGATCATCTTCATCGGTGCCTACCATCTTCATTGATCCCCTACTTCCAACATCGACCTCTTCATCTGTCGAAATGTCGTCCAGTTCATCTTCTCCGCTGCCAGTGGACGTTTTGCTCTCGTCATCGAGCGCCGCTACCCCAGAGGCTTCCTCCTCTTCGGTCTCTTCTTCAGCAGCCTCATCGGTCTCGTCGACTGTTTCCTCTGCCAGCCTCTCAGCATCATCTTCTGCTTCAGCGTCTAGCGCTCTGGCTGCGGACATTTCATCAGCCTCGTCGACTGTTTCTTCCGCTAGCCTCTCAGCGTCGTCTTCTGCTTCAGCGTCTAGCTCTCTGGAGGTTGATGTCTCATCGGCCTCGTCGACAGTTTCTTCCGCCAGCCTGTCGGCATCGTCTTCTGCATCATCAGCTGAACTTCTGCTAGCGGACTCCTCATCGGCCCCGTCAACTGTTTCGTCTGCCAGCCTCTCGGCTTCTTCATCCTCGTCATCATTCTTGGATGCTCTTGAAACACCGTCCAGCTCGTCAGCCTCGTCTCAGCCATCCTCCAGCTTCTCGAGCGTCAGCTCCTCCGTTAGCTCCTCGGCCAGCTCATCCGTTAGTTCCTCGGCTAGCTCTTCAGTCAGCTCTTCGGTCAGCTCATCAGCCAGCTCATCGGTCAGCGCACTTGTGAGACGTGAGGCTGCGACGTTCAGCCTGTCCACTGCTTCGTCATCCTCGTGGATCTCTTCTACAACGAGCTCTTCTGCATCCAGCTCGTCCTCGTTAGCCCCATTCATGCTCTCAATTGTCTCGGCGATCCTCGAATCCGCCTTTTCTGCTTCTGTGTCTTCCACCTCGGTGGCAAACGCTGCGGCCGTGACGTCTTCTTCGGTGTCCTCCTCTTCGTCATCATCCATGACGTCCTCACCTTTGTCACTGGCTGCGGTCTCCCCTTCAGCCTCATCCTCTGCTTCTACCCTGCCTTCCTTGTCCATTCTTCCTAGGCAAGCCAGTGGCGGCGCAAATGGCGGGGCTGGAGCCGTGGGTGATGCCGACGCTTCCTCGTCTTCTTCATCCTCATCTTTATCCACATCCTCGTCGAGCGCTTCTTCCTCGACAACTCCGACGATGGTCGCCACTTTCAACAACTTTACCATTCCGAAAAGACAAGCTAGTGGTACTGCGAACGGAGATGCTGGAGGAACCGGTTCGACCAACAGCACCTTGCGAGCTCGACAGGTTGGCCCCTTCAGCAATACTACAACTTTTGCTCGTCGCCAAATCGAGTCTTCAACCACGCTGGAGTCATCAAGCTCCTCGGCTGCTCCCATCTTCGAGTCGATATTCCCTCCTCTTCCCTTCTTTATTCCCTCCTCAGTCCCGGCCGTATTGTCTGCCTCTTCCTCGTCCGCAACTCCTTCTGTTGGACCATTTGGTGCCGTGACCCCGTCCTCGTCCAGTTCGTCTGCGTCATCCTCAGCCTCCTCGTCAACGGCTCCTTTCTTCCGCAGGTTCATGGCGACACATTTGTCATCGGCTTCTAGTTCATCGTGGTCGAGCTCATCCACTGAAGCTGTCCGAATGATGGCTTCAGAGTCCTCATCTGCTTCGTCCACTACTTCCATGGTGATGGCTATGCGCATGATGGCTTCCCATTCTTCATCCTCATCCTCATCTTCCTCGAGCCTGTCATCTAGTTCGACCTCCTCGTCAAGCGTGGCCCCAGTCTCTATGATGGCTGCGCTTTCTTCTTCATCTTCTCCCTCAGCCAGCTCCACATCATCATCAACCACTCTCCCGGCTATGAGGTTCGCAAGAATGGCACATGAGTCGTCATCTTCTTCTGTTTCTTCTTCGACATCGTCGACATCTAGCCTCTCCTCTTCATCTTCATCACCTCTTCCGTCGTCTACCTCATCGGTTTCTTCTACCACCTCGATGTTCAGGGCTTAGATCTCAATGTTCACAGATGGAGGGAGGGAAGTAAAGAGTCAGGTGGATCGGGATTCGGATTCAGTTTTGGAGCCGATTGAGTGTGTATGATATGCTATCTAGCCCGCGATAGGACACAGTGATTGGATTGGCGAAAGTAGTCTTTGGTGAGTAGTCAGAGACAGACATAGACAAGCCGGCGACTGTGCCAGTTCGGATAAGGGTTTCTTGACTTTGTCTGGTCTCGAATTCACTAGTGTTTGAAGGAATCTTGAAAGATGAGGGGAAAAAAGAACTGTCCTTTGGGTGGACGTGTGTTATTGGGTCATAAAATGACCGCAGGGCTATCAGTCCCTGCCTTGGAGGAGGGTTTACAAACAAATATCAGTTAGTCTTTAAAGATCTTAGTTTTATTCAACAATAAACCACCTTTGACAAGCATTGAACGGTCTCTGGCATGTGATTCTTGACCAGATGTTCCATTGAGTCTTGTATATATAGTCCTAAGGGATCGGAACAAGCCAAGTTTTCTTAACCGAAGGTAAATCAATTCAACACAATGCAATATACAGACTGAATCCAACCCATTTAAGCCATCCTGCTGCACTTGTACTACTTCAACTACTTGAACGAGTGGGTACGTCATACATAACCCTAACCCTAGTCTTAGTACTCCGACGATAACTGGAATAGCTTCATTTTCGACCACTTTTCTCAAGTAGTCCAAGTGATTCAAATTAATTAAATAGATCCATTTAGCAGGTCAGTTTAACTGGAATAGTTTATTCCAAGCCAAGAAGGGGGCGACCTTGACTTGATGGCTTCTTCAGAACCCTGAATGGCCCCCCAACTGAAGGGATCGCCGATAAATTGAATGCTCCGGCTAGTTAAATGAAGAACACTACTTCTCTACGTCATCTCGTTGCAGTCGGTCGCAATTTATCCCCGCCCCCCCCCCCCCCCCCCCTCCTACAAGAAAGGCAAGCGATTGACTGCGTTGCCTGACATTGATAAGGCGCACCACTCCAGTTGTTTGCACGATCCTGCCTTGTATATCACACCGGAGACTTACCGGTCTGTCTCCTTTTAAATCAACCATGAACTACAGGTTTTGTTACAAGATCTCAGGCCAAATCAGTCTCCCCAGATAATTCAACACTCTGTACAAGCCGATCAGCGACTGTTTGTCCACAGTTCGCCTACTCTGCAAATAATTTCTTTCCCGCCATGCCAGAACCCGGAATAAAAAACCATGATCATGCTGACGTCAAGTCGTCAAACGAACCCGTCGCCAGCGGTCCCCAGCAAACCGATACCGAAAGTCCCACTACGATGAGCACACAAAGCAGCATCACGGGTCCCGAGCCCGAGATCCAGTTGAACGACAACCTCGAAAGTACGGCTTCTATTACAACGCCGGACGATGCCGAATGGTGCTGCTTTCCACCTGAAACGATTGAACTTGCTCTCGTACTTCCGTCGAACATCAGGTCATCTATCACCCAAGACACTTCTACCAGCGAAGAGGTCGAATGCGATGACATCATTGATCTTCCAGAGGATGTCTTTGCTTTCGATCTTCTAGAAGCCACCGAGCAGTCCTCTTCTATCGAAGGAGGGTATGGCAATATTCCACAAGCTCACGGTCCTTCGGTCCAGCAACCTACAGTTCTCTCCTTTCTCAAACCCTGGCGGCCAGCATATCTCCGACGTCGAGTACTCGCAGTCTTTGCCTTGAGCTTTACTTCGATCGCGGTCTTCGCCGAAGTACTCTATGTTCTCTCCAATGCACGTCAAGGCTTGGTATCCGGAGGATCCGGCTTACATCATGCGGCGAGATATGGCCTCATCGGGCTTCTGACGGTTGTTTCTGGCTTATGGGCCCGCGTCGAGTTCCAAGCAAAGATGATGGCACCCTGGTCAAGACTTTCGGAGGCGCGAGAGCTCGACACCATCCCGGAGCTGCCTGATTACTTGGACATGTGGCACCCCAAGGCGTTCGTCGCAGCTTTGAAGAACCGCGATGGACCTGTCGCTATCTCCATGGCCGTTGGCTTGCTACTAGTAGGAGCAACGGTTTTGTCTGGGTCACTGGTCACGGTGGAAAATGTCGAAGTTCGTAGCCCTGTCATGATAACCCTAGAGACGAAACTTCTGTCAGAACCGGATCTCAGCTTGGGCTTCGATTACCGCGAACTGGGCTCCTACTTGCATGATTATCCCGCTGTGAAGGTTTCAGACACTGCCAAATCATTGGTTTTTCCGGACGGCATATCCGATGAATCTGTTTTCCAACGATCCAAACCGACTCCCTCTATCAACGAAAGATCCCTCGTCCGGTACCCAGTGGATAGCGTCCACTTTAATGTCAGTTGTCAGGATGCCGTCCTCGACCGTGTCGATCATGACGAGGGAAAACCAAACTTGACATTGACGATAATAGCCGAGTCCAAAAGATGCCAGTTTGTTATTTCAAGCGATGAACAGCCTTATTCGACAAAGTTCGCCGGGGGAAAACGCTTCGGGGATTTTCTAGAAGGTTATTGTGGCCCCAACTCAAGCAGTCTTGAGAACTATCACATCGGAATGGTGTACACCAGTTCTAACACGACAATATATCACTTTGACCGAATCAGAGATTCCTTGGAGACAAATGTCGTAGTCTGTAGGCCGTCGGCAAGATACCAGAGAGTCTATACTACACTTGTCGCAGGAGATGTCCAGCACCTGACCCCTACGGAAGAGTACGGCCCAGGTTCGGTGACTCCCAACGACTTTAGGAATTTGGTGTTGAAGGTTGTCGCATTGTGCAGGCGGTACATTTCCCGAGGCTCGAACAAGGTCCCTAGCATCCCTTGGACCAAGCTTCAGTCACAAGGCTTCAGCAATGACGACCGAGACGTTCGGTGGCGGGGAACGCGGACGCGACACGGACCCTATCCCGAAGACACGGCCAATTCTTTACTGGAGAGCTACTTTTTACGCCCCTCCCTGGATCATTCCTTAAAGATGCTGATGATTCTCTTATTCAACAAGTTTTTTACCCAACCGACAGCAGAGGTAGTAGAAGGATCCATGATATCCCGGCACGATCGATTAGTCATTCAGCCCCTGATTGCTCAATCGCTCGTCTCAATGATGGGAGCTGCGGCCATACTAGCGGTTCTTCTGGCAGCGAGAAGGCCGTCGTCGTTATATTTACGAGCTGCTCCAAATACTTTGGCTGGGGTTGCAGTGAGCTTGACTGCATTTCTGGCCGACATGAGAACGTTGCAATTTGCCGGCCGGAAAGCCTGCACCAACAACGCAAGCACACTCAGTAATGGCCAAGGGTCCTCTGTTATATTTTCGAGCAGCTTTTCTTCAGCAACCAGACGGCCGAACGGTTGCTCTTGGGTTCCGGCCGACGGACGGAAGCCTCAGATCCTGCAACCCCTTATGACTCTGGCGATGTTCACATCAGCGTCAATTCTTCTCGGAACAATCCAAATCCATTTGCGAGAAGAAAAACAGCGTATAGGAATCTGTGAAGTCCTACAAGATACCCAGACGAGCATATTGTCTAATGAGCGAGTTTTATGGACCCTCGCAATTACCTTCATTCTAGTACTGTTAGGTCTATACTACCTTGCAGCCGATTCTACGGCACGGACCCATCACTCATACGCCGTCTTGTCTTCACCACTTGGGTCGACGTTTCTCTCTTCAATTGGATTTAATCTCATCGATAAGAGTCTTATATATGTCTTGGTAACAGAGCTCAAACACCAGCACATCCCTCTTCTATCATTGACGCTCGCCCGGGTCGTAACGGCTCTTATGGCAATCTTTTCAGCTTCACTCTTCATGGCTAAGTCAGTATCCTATGAGCACCGGACCAGGTTACAGGTCCTCGACTCTTACACACAAACAATCCCCACGACTGAGAACACCGACTGGATGTCGACAGAGGTACCTCTCATACTTAGAAGTAACCTGACTTATCCCAACCGTACGTACGAGAATCTGGTCTTCCCCACTCTAAACAGCGAAGATAACGGCGAAGGTGACTTGGATTTTTCGGGAATCAAGAAGATCACAGCAAAAGTACCCGCGCTTCGGCCCCGCATGGACTGCGTGCTTTACTCTTCACAACAACAAATCCTGAGCTTGAAAGATTTTATCTTCATCAGCTTCACAAGTACCGACGGCGAATCTGTCCCACGCAGATGCTTGGAATATATCTGAGCATTCGCAAATGTATTGCTCGAGAGACCAACACATCGCACCGTGGTCGGATACATGGGAACAAAGAAGGAGCCGTGTGGGGGGACCTCTGTTTACGTCTGGAACTCTTATCAAGAGGAAACCCCTCCTGCAGGAGAACTGAAATCCGTATTTCTCTTGATATGCAACGAGAGCGTCGAGACAGTAGACGTGACCGCCTCATTCACATACCCAGAATTCCTCGTCGACACTATTAACGGTCCACCAGTGATACACGAGAACACGGCCCGCATGACGCCTCTGAGTCCATATATTACGGAAGGCTATACCATCGAGCAATCTACAAATACAGGTTTCGAGTTTGTTACTTTATCCAGAGCAGGACCTCACAGTTCCTATGTTACCGATTCTTTCTTTTCTTACCTCACGCAACCTCGCTACGGGATCTCAGTGTCAGCCTTTCAAGACCCATCGCAGGCTACTTTGGTTGCCGACACAATTTGTTTCCAGCAAAAGCTTATTCGCGCGCAGTCTCTGCATTCAAGCTATCGCACATCGCCGGACGCTGAGGGCGCGTTGCGTTTACAAGACTACTACGACTTTGATGGGCAAACAGGCAATCCCAATGTTGAAGTCAAGAACACAAGCGTCAATGATACCAGGCACTTTTGGATCGAGGGAACTGCGCATTACTCCTCCACACGCTTGTTCCTAGACGTAACGTATGCGCGGATCCTCCAGGTTCTGCTGGGTATTACCTCCGGACTGACGCTTCTATATGTGGCATCATCTTCTCGAGCGCAATTCATGACCACTCGCTCCCGCAGGAACCAACACGGCGATATATCATCATCACCGGGCATGCCGATAAAAAGCCCCGCCAGCCTTTCTGAGCAGATCAGACTGCTCGCTCATAGCAATATCTTTGACTATCTGTCTCTGGAGACACTCGAGCACCCAACACTTGCTCCTGGTGATCTTGAGCATGTCCCGGGGCATCGACTGGGTGGCAATGGACAGGGGGAGGAATCCGCAAGATCAACGTCGTCAAGTGCACACAATACTCGCGTATTGCAACGCCTCTTTGAAGGCTGCAGGTTCAAACTGGGCTGGGTAGATGTACCGACCACAGGGACGGATGATGGGGACCAAGATCTATTGAATGCCGAGACGGGAACAAGGGAAACTTGTGATCAGGAGAACGAGAATGTAGGGGTGAGAACGGCGGGCGATGAGCATGAGGAGAGTCCCTCCGGGGATTCTGTTTCTCCAACAAGGAGTCGAGAGCGAGAGGAAGATGGCGATGGTTGTGGCATACCTCAATCTCGGCGAGTCTTCACTTTGATTGTGACCAGGGAGAACAATTAAATCAACATGGCGGCTAGGAGTATCAAGTTATTCTAATCTCTGCGCTGTCTAGGCGGCTTAGGCTCAGAGCGGACATCAGGAACAATATGCTGGTCTTTCAGGAAAACCAAGGTGGGTTCCATATTTATTGCGAGTCGACCGAAAGTTTCTTCGAGCTACCGGTAACCAAAAGATACCCTCTACGAGTTGGAACGGAAGGACTCACCGAGAGCCTCGAGCAAGAACCGGATGATCGCGGCCGCCTCACCGATTTGGGACCTTCCTTCACAATCCGGTCTGCCGTCCCTTATCAACTGTCTTATCGCATTGTTTGAGCGTGCTCATTCATCTGAAAGGAAGTTTTTGAAGGTCACTATTCTTCACTGGCGTCGGATGAGTGACATCATCTGAACTGAGCCTCCTGCACAATGGGTGGTCGAGTTGCTTACGTAAAGCGTGGCAGGTGTGGTTTCAGCAATTAAAGACGAGAGTGCCTAGCGTGCTTCCCTTTCCCACTTCTTCCACCCTTCTACAACTTTTCCCACCCCACAACGTCCCGGACGCCGCCGCACAGCACACGGCATAACACTACCTCAACCATCTAGCAAAAGACCAAAGTTTGTTTTCAGATCGCAACAGTGAGTAATCACCACAACAGACAAATCCCACCACACAACTGATCTCAGTATTCACAGGAATGGAATCCATCTATCAGCTCAGAGGGGAGGTCATAGTTGAATTGTGGACAATTCTGGATAATATCGACGTATTCGAGGACTGGCTCTGCAATGTAGAGGCAGATTATTCGAGCCACGGTCACGAGCAGTCCGCCTCGGATGCCCTGGCAGCCATACACGAGTACCAGGCCGAGATTGCCGCGGCCAAGAACCCCCTCGAGTATGACGACCCTGGCGAGTTTCCAGAAGTCTGCCCAAAGTGGAATGCGGAAGCCCCGGCGTATGACCACGAGACTCTGGTCAAGAGCGAGCGGATGGATGATGGCAGGACCCGACTGTCCTTTGCCGGATTCCGTGGCAGAGATTTGAACGTCTTCGTCAATGACGATGATGAGGCTCAGGTGGTACAAGCGGTATGTCTTGCCCTAATTGTAGACATTATTTTCATCAGTTTCAGGCGCTGATAACAACCTACCTATCTGCCTTGCAGATCTATACGGCACCAATCCTCGAGCTGGTAAGTACTGAGTTGTCTATTTCCCGAACTATTGTTGAACAAGGCAATGAAATACAGCTGGGCATTGCTAACGTCAAGGTCCCTTTGTAGTTCCATCTATTTCACGCCGCGGAGAAGGTGATTGAGACATGCCTTGAGACCGTGGTACTCTTGCGCGCTTTCGAAAATGGCGACAGGTATGTCGGCTATGCATCCTCGTTTGCTCACCGGTTCCTTTTGTGCACAGTTCCTTTCTGTTCTTTTTCCTTTATAACTGCAAGCAATTCTTACTTAGTCTTAACTTCCTTCCCGGTTCTCTACGCCTTCACTTCCCTTTGTTTTTTCATGTTATTATTTTCCTGGTTAATTGATTGCTAACTTGTGAACTTCTCACCAGTCTTACCCAACCAAAGGAGATTCTCCAAAGACATATTCGGCTATTGAAGGAGTATAATGATATGAAGGATGTTGGCCAGCAGATGATTGGACTGATTGCTGAGAATAGAGGGGTCCAAATCAAGACACTCTATGAAGGGGGGGACTATGGAGTTACTGCGGAGCACTAGGCAGGAGGAAAGGTAGGATGGTTAGTTACATCATGATATTGACTACAATACGGTTAAAATGGCTTGAAATAAGCATAGATCAGGGCGGAAACTAATAAAAATGACATGGCGAGATCTTGATGCTTTTGCGCGTCACAAATATTGGAATTTGACGGTGGTGATGAATTACCCGATGAGGGCTGTCACCACAACCCGCATCATGTTACCTTGTGTGACAATGGTACTTTGTACTTTTGCTCCGAGCGACCACCAAGCCGGCTGCTTTGTTATACACGTGTAATGACTTCAACGGGCTCATCGAGCATTATAGATACCCACGAAGGAATGATCTTCCTTGTCTATCCCTTTTCCTCTTACACATCCACGACCTAGCAGCCGAAGACTAATTAAACGTCAAGTTCATTCCAACCACCGCCATACCACTCGAGCTCCAACATCACCCAAGCATTGGAAAAAGATCACAAATGGCCAGGGTAAGGAAAGAAACAAAAACATCAAGACCATGCAGGTGACCAAATCTGATATTAGCCACCCAACACTAGCTCTTCTTCTCCGCCCTCCTGGCTACGTTGGCCTTAATCCTCCTCACCGGAGCATCCAACCACCCAAACAAGGCAGATCCCCCGTCAGGAGACTGCGTCTGGATGTGCGGAAACACCTGCTACTGGCTCACCGACGTCCATGCAGCAATGCACGAAGGACACAAGTTACAAGCTTCAGGACAGGGGAATGATCCCGGTTTGTTTTTCATCAACTTTGCCTAGCAAACATTTCAAATAAAGATGCTAAACAGGTACTGACGATAATGACTGCTTCAAACAGAGAGCTACCCCCACCAGTACAACAACAACGAAAACTTTGAGTTCCCTACCCCCGCGCCGTGGTATGAATTCCCCATCATGTCGACATACACGCTTTATAAAGGCGGAAACCCAGGACCGGATCGTATCATCTTCGATAACGATGGTCAGTTGGAAGCGCTTCTTACACACTCTGGGGCGAGTACCGAGGATGGGTTCGTTATGTGTGATCATACGGCTTGATCACTTACCCAAGTATTCCTTCAAGTAAAATGGCAGAACCTGGCCGACTGGTGGAGACAATGGGGGTTACGGGACTGGGACAGATAGAGGAGAATGTCAAGTGATACATACGTTGGAAATCAGGACAGAAACTATTGTGCTACGTTCTATTATCCGGGCGGCCTAAAGGGCTCAGATTTGGTGATGTTGATGTTTAAACGACATCATAAGCCAGAGAGTGTCCAGGGAAAAGATGATAGTTGACGATGACGAGATGTCATCACTGAGTTCCTTCAAGTTTCTGGCATACTACTGATAAGATAAAACACCAAGGATTCATCCAACCCATAGACTCCTCTCGTCCGTGAAATGGCCGAGGAGCAATCCGACCGGTAACCAAACCAAATCAGGACAGTACCCGGGCATCAGTGCCACTGCCACCTTAGAAGACCGTACCGCCTCCAAGCCAGAATAGACGACAAACAACTTGGACTAGCCTTGAATAAAGGCATCAAAGCTTCTGATACTGATTCCCCACGACATATCTCGCCGTGGCGATCCTCATCCTCTTGCCAAACCAAATAAGTGGCACAATCAACAGGGAAAACACGCCCATAATGACCGTGAAGCCCCCAAATGGAATCAAATACCCATCCTTCTGAATCCACTGGTCGACGAAAAACGTCCATGCAAACGGGATAATACCTCGCAGGATACACGTCATGACGAAGCAGTCGCTTGCTAGTTGGGCGTACGAGTCGATGAGCTGTTCGGACAGGACTATGTTAGCGATCCAAACCCCTTCGAATGAATGGCACACGGTAGGGCAGAGGGTGACTCACATAGCTAAACCAAATACTCGGCACCTGCGTCAAGGCAAATGTAATCATGCCATACCCAACCTCGAGCCCAACCCAAAGATGAATCTTCATCCCCTCGGCTGTCCCGTCCTTGAGTGCTTTCCTCTCCGCCAACGCCCCGTACTCGGCGCAGAAGCCAAATACCAAAAGTCCACTGGTAGCAATGGCCAAGCTAGGCAACATGATCGGGATCCTACTCTCCGGCTCGGCAAACCCATGATCTTGTCTTTTCGCGCCCCTCTTCAATCTCCAATCAGCCAATACACTCGAGTAAAGACACCCAAGAACGATCCCAGTCAGGGCACCGATATACAGCAGCCCTGCATTAGCACCCCATTGATATGGTGGCGCGGATAGGATCTGCGGACCGACCGTTGAAATCACCGCCACGGACCCGACTAGACCGCCGTATTGGAGCATGACGATCCAGGTTGTTGGCAGACGGAGAGTCATCCACGGTTTGGCGAACTGGTAGAGGAATGAGCCACGGTACATGCCTATTTTTAGGGAAGAGAGATAGCTTAATTCGGCGGGAGGAGGCTGGGGAGGCTGGAGTTGGAGTGGTAAAGGGTGGGAGGATGTGATGGTTGACATTCTTCTAGAGGATCGGAGAATCCCGTGTCTGTTCTCGTTACCATTACTGCCGCCTGCGGCGCCGGCTGGTCGATACCCGACCGGAAGAGAAAAGTTGGTTGTCGTGGCCTGGTTATTAGTATTATCATGTATCGGAGGAGGAGGCGGGTGCTGTTTTGAGAGTCTAGGCGGTGTCGAGACCGTACTTAGATCGCCTTCAGACGAACTCGTCTCGTACCAAGTGAGGAACAGGTCCCTACCCGGGTCGACCACCGGACCGGGGGCGGCAACCATCGACCCGAGAAACCTAGACGGCAGGGTCATGTGCATACTTGGCAGGGTACCCAGGCTCAAACAAGGCGGACGGGCGGGGATTCTCCGCGAGTGCTGATGGGTCCAGTACCGCACATTCCGGGGTACTCTCGGGGCGGGGAGACAGGGTGACTCTCGTTCGAACAACGTCTCGGGCGCGAAAAAGACGGTACACAAAAACGCTGTCCCTGTCAGCGCGGCGCCGATGTGGAATATGTAAAACCAGCCCAGATGGACGGCGATGTAGCCGCCGCTGATGCCGCCTATGACGGACCCGCTGGCGAGGCAGGCAGTGAAAAGGGCCTGTTACAGCGGTGGTCAGCAAAAGAGAACCAAACACTGGGCGGGAACAGAGAAAAACGAACCATCCACCCAGCACGCTCGTGAATAAAAAACATATCGCCCACGATAGCCGGCGCAATTGTTTCCGAGACCGAACTCCCAAGCCCCTGGAAGACGCGACACACCAGTACCAGTTGGAAGTCTGCCGTGAAGCCGGCCAATAATGTCGCCAAGAAGAGTATCATTGACGACAAGATCAAGACAGGTCGTCGGCCGAACACGTTGGCAAGCGGTACCCAGAGGATGTTGCCCATTCCTATACACAAGACGTTTACCTGCGCGGCTCACTCGTCAGCTGCTGGTCTTTCCATTGCTCTCCCACTTGACTTGACAGGTGGGTTGAGTGGTCCGCGGAGCAAAGCAAGAACCAAGAAGAATAGGCAACGTACAGCAACAAACTTCATCAAATCCTTGAACGGTCGCGCATTCTCAGGAAACCACAGGTTCCAAATGGGCAGAGCAGGCGACAATGATGCCGACGAAAAATTACACGCAAAGGAGTAGAGGGAGACAGTCAAAAGACAAGAGATCTTCCTCCACGGTGCCCAGTTCAGGGGATCTGCCGGGTCAGAAGTCGGGACTGGAAAGCGGACTACTTTTTCGACGTAGCGGCCATGGTGCAAGGTCGTTTGGGCTTGTTCTGTTTGGTCGTCAATATTAGATGGTTAGCTGCTTGGTTGTCCCAAATGTGAGAAAGAGAAGTAAATTGACGGTAAAGGTGTCAAGGAACATAGCAAGCTTACCAATCAACCGAACTGTCCCAGGGGGCGTGGCAGCCTTGACGGACTCGCTCGAGAGGGAAAAGGCATATTTCCAGCCAGGCATAGTAGTAAAAGGCATCAAACGTAAAGGTGATGGGACTTAAACCGAATGGAAGAAAAAGACCAGGAGGCAGAAAAAGAAGAAGTCGAAGAAGAGAGAGGAAAAGGAAAAGGCTCTGTCATGTGATCATAGTGAGATGGATGGGTTCATGTAATGTAGTCTTCGGGGTCGAGGGCTGAAGGTGAGGTGCATCCAATGCTATTTCTTCTGTTCAAGTACAGTGAGGTGTGCTCGTCTGCGTGTCGCTTGCTTGTATGCCCAGCTCGATGTATCCCCCGCGACGCGAACTAGCTTCGAGGATGACGAGCGAAGTGAGGTAGGTATGCCTACCTTAGGAGGAGATGAGGCAAATAATGACTCCGGGGATAAGAAGACAGGTTGCCCCTGGAGTTGATTCAACTCCGTCGAATTTCGGGGTATGGTCTGCACATATCTCTCGATCCTGGGAGGAGCGTAATGGCCGCTGCTGCGTATGCACAGCCTGCACTGCACGCGCAGGACTGGAGACGATCACTGAGCTAAGGACCAAGGCCTGTTTGCTAAAAAGGACGGATTACATCGTCCTTGACTGACAGGAGGAGCGTGCTTTGTGAGAAAATGCCAGCCAGCAATTGGTGTGAGGTCATAGCGAGAGGGAAGGTCGTAATCAAGAGTCGATAAGAAGAACGAAATAAGACTGCAAAAGCAACCAGTTGAGTGTAAGAGACATTCTCAATCGTGAGCTGTTCCTTGAGAGATGAGATACGGTGCTAAGGAAGGCGTGGCGATGCGGTGTCCCTCCACCGGTAAAAGCCATGAAATAAAGTTCGACACTAAAACCGGCCGGCCGAACTCTACCGTCCCGGGTATCGGGCGCAGGCACCGGTTGGCCACTTAACCCCGAGGCCCCACTGTGCCGTCCGGCCCCGGGTCCTGGAAGTACCGCAACACCAGGGAGTGACCCGAATGACCGAAGCATCCTTCCATCGTCTCATAGCCGCCGACACACCACTCAGCAGAACGACATTGGAACCCAAAGGGAACCTTCCATAGCAATGATATGTATTAACAACCCGCCAGCCGTGATCGATGAAACGTATGCTTACAATTCTAAATTACACAATGAGGTATGATATATATGCTCAAGTAGTCATGCTAAAAACCCGACGCATCCCGAAACCAGCACCATGCGCGAATACACTTCATGTGCCGTGTAAACCCGAACGCCAGTCAAAGCACACATCCTTCATCCTTGATCATTCCGACAGTCCCATAGACAGATTATCCATCCCTCCTCCTCAAAAACAACTCCACGACGCCCCTTGTGCGCTCCTCGACAGCTTTCTTCTCCTTCCCCTTCATCCCACCAGTAACTGGAGCCCGACAAACAACGCCCCCAAACACATCGGCAAACTTCCTCTCGACAGCCCTTCTCCGTTCCAGCGCAACGAGTGCCTCGACAGTCGGACCTGCGCCGCTCTTTCGGAAACTCAGAGACCTCCTCCCCAAGGCTCCAATTCCCCGACCTACCACACCAACCGGCCCCGTGCCGGTGGCCGCACTGCTGGTCGGCTGCGTATTCTCTGCAGCCCTCAAAGCGTCCATGTCAGCCTTACTTATCGGCGCAAGGTCAGTCGCCATCTTGGCCAGCGCGGCCGTCAAGAACACAAACGAGATGTTGTGATTGGGGGCTGCCGAGAGAATGTCCAAAATGGTAGTCTTGTCCTCCTCCTCGACGTCCTCGGCGCCCACCTTTAACGAACTAGGTTGGGCGAGTGAAGGTAACGGAGCTTGTTCGATGCGGTTCCACAAGACGGTGGTGATGATTCCGTCAGTCAGACCCCGGAGAAAGAGAACAAGCACCTCGGCAACAGTCTCCAATCGCTCGATACTCGATATATCAGGTGGGAATGCGTCGTTGGGTGACTTGCCGCTATCAAGTGCATCGATCACGTCAATAACGCGCGAGGTACGCAGATCCTTGTCGGTAACAGTCCATAAACTCTCAACGAATGGCCAGCCAGCTTCCTTGGGAATTTCGCAATTGTCAAGCATCTGCTCGTCGGCCAGGGCTCGTTCTGTTAGCCTCTCGAGCGCTTCCGTGAGGTGAAACAGCTCTCTCGGTGCCGCGCTGTGAACATCCAAGTCATACGGTATCGAGCCCATATTTCCCTTCTTTTGTGCCAGCGAGTGGGCGAAGTCTCTGATGCCGCCCTTGGGAACGCGTATCAGTTCGTCGATGGAGCGTCCGATGCATGTCGGCGCCCAATATGCTCTTGCAGGAATGAAGTGGTCTCTCCCATCCGTCACCCTGAGCACCAGAACCTCTTCAAGACTTGCTTCCCCGCCGTTGAGCAGTCTCGCGTGGGAGATATCATCAATAAGGACCTCCAACACAGCATTGACAGTCTCGCCAGGTTCCAGCGTGACCTCCTTGCCCAGCTCGACCAACTCGGTATCATCACTCGGCGGGTCAGACCTTATAAACGAAGTTTTCAACCACTGCGGCGTTCCGTCCGTCTCCTCAGTGGTGGGTTTCTCGACAAAGGAAAACGTAGCAGGCACACCGCCAGTGTTAGCCAGTGTCAGAACCGAAGTGGCCTTCCTCAAAAACCTGACCTCGCCAAGGTTGACAACCTGCCCTTCAGACGACGACTGTTGTCCCTGTCCACTCGAAGCCTGCTTATCCTGCGAATCCACCACAATCGTAATCCCGGGTCGCCCTTCATTTTCCGCGCGATCCAATTCCCTCGCCACCTCAGCATGAATCTTGGCCTTCAACTCGGGCACAACACCATCATAGTCCAGCGTAAATATCGAAACAATAGGCTTATGGTCCGATGAGGTGATCCTCTGATGCGAGGTATAAATCTCCAAATGTATCCGATCGACAAATCCCTCTTTCGTAACCACCGTCTCTTCCGCGCCATAATCCTCCGTCTCATCATATTCGTCGTAGTCCGCCCCGGGGGTACCTTGTGGCTTCTGTGTCGACGATCCGTCATTATCAGGGTCATAGTCGAACAGGACCTCGTCGTCCTCTCCCGCGGTATCAATTCCCCTAGCCTTCATCTCCTCGTCCCTTTTCCTTGCCTCCTCCTCCTCCTTGACCTTCCTCTCAAATCCCTCTTTCGTACTGCGCGTGCGAAACAGGATACGATCGCACCAACTCGGGGCTCGCCTCTTTTCGCTAGAATCGAAGAGCCCGACTGTGCCAACGTCGTACTTATATGAAGGCAAGAATGTAATCGGTCCTTCATGCCATCCATCATGGAACGCCTTCCTATCTTTAATCACCTTTCTGAGCTGATCATGCGGAAGAAGCGAATCCAGCGTCGCCTGCAGCGAAGCCGGGTCGTCGTGCGGATCAGGCGCGAATTCGTCCGGGTCAGGCAACGAACTGAGACTGTCGTCAGTTTCAGCCGTCGTCACCTCTGTACTCGAGGACCTTGTAGTAGACCTTGTCGTGTCCGCCTCAAACTCGCTCTCCTCTTCATCACTGCTATCCGGCGAATGCGGGACAAAGATGCCCTGCCCCTCGAGCGAATCCTCCCTAGGCAATCCCTTCTTGCTAAGATCATACTCGCCCCGAGAATGCAACATGAGTAAATGCCGAATATCATCGCCCGGTAGCCCATCCAATCTGAAGTTCAAGTCCCCAAACCAAAACGTAAAATCTTCATCCCCTATCTTCTCCCCGTTATTCGTCCCATCAGTTTCCGGCCCGCCCGCAATCTCAACAGGCTTAAACTGCGTGCGACTTAATATCTGACTCACATCCCAGACCCGTCTCTCCACGAAATTCGCCTCTATGCCCGAAGCTAAATGGCAATTGACAAAGACCATCCTTGTTGTTTCGCCAAGTAATATTCTCGTGCAGATTGCGCCCTTGTTGCCCATGTACCCTAGCAGACCGGTCCCAATGGCCACGGTAGAGACGTTGCTTATCGACTTGGCGACTTCAGGCGAGGCATACACCAAGGTCAACAGCCCCATCATTTGCTCTTCTGCGACAAGTTCATACCCCTTTGGTAATCCTTTTTCGAGAGCGACTTTCCATTTTGATAGCGTGTCGTCGGATGAGCCGTATACGGTGCGGGTGACCAGTCTTGACGCGGCGTTTAGATCGACGACTTCTTGGAGACCTAGTACGTAGAGACCTATTTTGTCCCCGCCAAGGATATGTATTTTATCCTGCTCCACGTCTCCGTCAGGCGCCGGATTTGTATTCGTGTATGTATTTGTGGATGGAGAGTCGGTCTCAACGGCAGAGTTGTGTGCTAAATCTAGAGACGCAAGTTTCGCTTCGAGACCTTTTCCATCGACGAACCATGAGGCGAGGTCTTTATCTGTCCCCGGGCAGGCGGCTACGTTCCAGGAGCCGATTTTCACGCGGATTCGGTGCGGTCGGATGTACTGGTTTCTTCGGGCATAGACTGTTTGGTGGAGGGTGTGCGGTGTCGAGGAGCATAGGTCGACTTCCACGGGTTCGGTTGTTGTTGAGTCCCCGCGGTCTCGGTTTGCTGTTGAGGCGGAGCGGGATCGGTTCGGTGATTGGGGCATGTTGTCGGCGGGGAGGGACTGCGGGACTTGGAACGAGCAGGTACCGTTCCGGGGGTGTTATACGATGCCGTCTTCTAGCTGGTCGTGGATCATAGTGCGTTTGGGGAGGAATGATCAAAGTCGCGCAAGTTGTTGGTCCAGGTTGGAGAGACGAAGTTGTAAACGCGGGAAGGATGCGCAAAAAAGGGAAGGGCTCCTTGATTGTGATGGATTCCAAGGTTATCGCAGGTAGAGTATATATAGGTTAAAAGAAGCCAGGGTCTATTTAGAATGAAAAGAAACAAAACAGAAAAAATGTCAGCTCGCGAACAAGACAGAAACAGGTTGAATGGGTTCACGATAATCAGTCCCTAGGTGCTACGTAGGGGGCTGAGTGCTGAAAGCTGATGACGATGTCGCAGTCTGCCAAGCCGCATCGTGGGAGAGAGCTTATCGGGCCGTTGGTCCCAGTCAGCTTCTTATCAGATCCAAGGCTGTGATTGGGCAACCTGCGGTAACCTTATTCTTGCCCGCCAACACCAACAATCGATCCCTGTGCAGCTCCTGAGCGCTTTGAGCTTCCGTGACGTCGCAAACTGAACGCATCTCCTGACACTCGACAGTCCCTCACGCCCAACACACAGAATCACCGGGCGCGAGCAATACGAATCCAGTTTCATCCCAACCGCACAAAAATAAACTGCCACCTGGCCTGAACTCTGCGGGCCAAGTGCAGCTTGTCTAGTTCGGCACAGCAGCTCCTCTTCGACCGCGCAAAGGTCCTCCCAAACCAAATCAAGCAACCAGGCGCCAAACCTCAACTCCCCAAATCAAAATAAAATGAGCAGACCAACCCCCCGAAAATCGCGACACCGCAACAACCCCAGCATCGGCGACAGGAGCGGCGGCGGAAGCCTCAGTTACGGATCTTCAAGTCAAGGCGGCAGCTACTACCAGTCAAACCCAAACTCCAACCCCAACCCAAAACACACAGCCATAATCCAGCAAAGCGACTACGAGTCCGACGCAGCGCAGTACCTCTCCAACCGCGACACACCCGCGATATCACACATCCCCAGCCGAACAAACACCGAACTCAACCTCTCCGTTTTGAGTCGCTATCTTCCCGGCGGCGTGAAATCGATCCTCTCGATCGCAGCCAGCGCAACAGTATATCTATTCAGCGAGACCGAAGGATGGGAGAAATGTGGTGTCGAGGGGACCATGTTTGTTGTTGAGCGCGAGCCACTTGTCACAGCGTCGGGACAACCACTTGTCCAGATTTGTGTTTTTGTTTTGAACAGAAGGGCGCTGGAGAATTTAGTCGTCGATCTTGTCAAGGTCACAGATTGCGAACTCGCCGAGGAGCTTATCATCTTTAGGCTGGAAGACGGGGAGCAAGGGGAAGAGAGTAAGAAGGTTATTGGGATCTGGATACACGCTGATGAAGAGCATACACGGGAGGAGAATATGACTGTCATACGGGCATCGTGGCAGCAGGCACGGATGAGCTGGAATGCTCTGGTTCAGGCTATTGACGCTGAGGAAAAGGAAGAAATCGCTGAGCAGATTGAGGAGGAAGGCGGTGGCATTCTTTTGCAGACGCCGACGATGGGGCCTACCGAGGGAGGAAGTTTTGTGTCGGGGGGAGAGCAGCTATCTGGTGGACGACGATTGAGTATCACGGATCTGTTTGGGCGGAATGGGAGCGGCTGATTCAGCGTAAAGACTGCGTGGAATCCATCTGTCAAGTACAGCTACATGGTCGAGCCGAGATTTTGCCTGGTTTGTCACCTACCTCTGGACGCGTGAGAATACAAGATGGATTTCTACCTCATGCCGGCAGCGAGTGATTGGGACTTCTTCTTTTTGCCTAGTATAGATACCCCAATATTGCAGTGCTTTTTTTTCCCTCCAGGCCGGAGTCGTGGGCCGACTCCTGATAGACCAGCTCTCTCTTTCTCCTTGTCATCCGTTGTCGTTGCGACTTTGGCCCAGTCTTCTGGGTGCCGTCCGACCCTATGTTGAGCCGCATGGCGTATTCGGATGAACAATATTTTTGAGATGGATGACACTCGGGATTGAAAATCCATTGAACAAGCTGGCGTGCTGGATGCGCCTTTTATAGCGGTCGGCTTTATGGGGTATAATTGGTACCTTTCCTTTGTCGCGGCCATCATGGGACCTGGCTATTGTTTACTGCCAGCCGCTCCTTCCGGTATTGCACGAATGACGAATCGAGTAACTGCCACCTCCACGCTCCAGAGAAGGCCAACTTCCATATCGAGAAGAGCTCCTCCTCACGCCAAATCCGAAACCCGTCAAGAGCGACAGAATATCATGACCGAGGAGCAGAAGCAACGATCGAAGCAAGACCTCATGTCGTCATGGTGAATCTCGCCAATGATGTGCCGGCAGCCACTTGCAATTCAATGCCAATATTCGGGTTCTTTGTTCGCGTCCAAGACAAAGAATTGTTTAAAAATATCACCCGAACTTGCATGTCTTTGACGGCAGTGTTACCCCTGACAAAGTTAACGACGGCTCACGGGGGCCTCGAGATGCATGTGTGTGTCGCCAGCACCACCAAGCATCAAGTTATATAAAACTGACCTCGAGTATCGGAAATCAAGACTTTCATCTTTCAGTTACTTCTTACACCTGAAGGCCATCAAGTCAGTCCCTCACAACCGCAGCCATGTTCCACACCGTCCAAAACAAGAAAAAGACCAAGCGCGTCCCCAAGCCCAAGCCGGCGCCCCTTCCTCACTCGTGGTACCTCTCCCGGCGCGACGAGATCACCCTCCACTACCCGCCCAAGGCCCAGGGTTCTCTAACGGGGTCATGGCACGACATCCAGTACAACACCCAAGTGCAGCGCTTCATCCTGCTCATGTTCCTCCTCAAGAACTCGGATCTCTGCCAACCCGAGATCCAGTCCTTTCTCTCGAAATACATCCGCACCCTCTCCGACGCGGACCTGCAACAACTACGACTCCACCTGCCTAACGTCGGTGCCGTCCACAAGTTGGATACCGTCTTTGAGCCCACATACAAATGACTCCAGGGTCTAGCTCGAAAACGCGGTCTCGGTGCAGATCCGCCCGTTATCTACCTCGCAAGGGCCTATTTCCGCGCAATGCTCCATCTACAAGCCGACCCGGCATCATTCTACCACGTCGAATCAGGCTGGTTCTTATCCCTCGCCGCCAAGCTCGCCCAACGCTCCGTCTTTGTGAAACAGCCAAACTCGACCGCAAAAGTCTTTTCCCACAAAGAATCCAAATTCTGGTTCGGCGAGCTGGAAAATGCCGTCTTCTTGGGCATCATGTGCCGCCTCTTGAGCCTCGTCTCCGCAGAGGACCCATTCATCTACAAGAAACACTGGCTCTCGATAGAGGAAGCCTGGCGGGTCTTTTTCGGCACCTTCAATCCACCCAGCAACCATAGCGGCAAAAAGTCCAACAACAATAGAGCATGTACATGTTGGGACAAAGGCCGATATGCTCTTCCCCATGAAGAGTTTTTCTTTACCATCAAGCCCGCCTTGATGTCGACGCAATACTCTGGCAAGGAGGTGACATTGCTCAAGGTGCTCGATACCATTGACGCGCTTCCTTCGAGCGGGAACTTTAAGCTCGGGGATCTTTACACCGCAAGGGTTAATACAGCCTGGCATGTGAAGAAAAGGGTGTTTGAGAATCTGTACTTTACGCCCACGTTGCTGCAGATAATCGAGGAGGATCTTCCAAAGCTCACGCTCCAGAAAATCCTACAATGCGCCGAGTGGAATGTCACGAACCACGGGTTCTCTGCTTTTGATCGGAAGACGGGGGTCACGGAGGAGGAGAAAAGGGGGGCCAGAAACATGGATTGGAGAGAGATTAATACCCTCTTGGTTGGAGTTTGACTTGCTTTTAAAGGATAAGGAGTAGAATCTTTGGTAGTAGAGGTAAGTAAGTGACTGGTAGTTAGTTATTTAACAGCGAATTCTCGCAGCGTTAGACATAAATAAATACTCGAGTTTGACATCCTTGAGCTTAAAGTTGAAGATATATACGGTAGCACGTCTGGCTGGCATGTGACTGACGCACAATGAACAAAAAGAAAAAGATGAATCCACCAAAACTAACTAGACTGGGGGAACAATAAAAAAAAGAAATGAATGCCCAACAACAGGATTGAACTGTTGACCTTCGCATGACCGAACAGAACCACTGAATGAGGATCTATTAGTACGACGCTCTAACCGGCTGAGCTAGTCGGGCTGACTCTATATCCCTTGGATAGTTGGTTGTTTGTGGTCCCTCGATTTAGAGTATTTGAATTGGCGCTTGCTACTTCCACCAAACTTTAACTCTTGTTTCCCGGCACAGGCACGCACCAAGCATACTGGAAAGGCATTGTGAAGATTTCATGTCAATCAACAATATTGACATAAATCTAGGTATGTATGTAACGTTATCCACTTAAATATATACAAGAAGGATAAATGTTAGGAATCTCCAAAGAAGAAGAATCCCATATGCAAAAGTAAGTATGCAAACGCATCAGCTCATCACTACACCCAACTCAACCACTTCCAACCCATCAGTGTGTTTGATGTACAATGGACGGATGGATATTTGCCAACCAGTTCCAGCGTTTGGTCGTTTCTTGACCTTGTCTCCTACGCCACCTTGACTCCAGATCCTCCTGCTAGCTAGCTGATTGAAAGCATTTAGCAGGTGAAGACGCTGGGGCCGGGGACGACGTAGTTGGTGACAGGGGGCCAGTAGATGCTGATCTTGACTCCGGGGTCGGATCCCTATTTTTCACGACATATTAGCTAACCAGCCAGCTATTCATAATTATCAGAAAAAACATACCTTGTAAGCACCAGGGAAAGAAACAGTGTTGCTAGGAGTCTTGGACCCAGTCCCGCCGACAACATTGATCTGGGCGCACTCCATGTAAAACTGCGCACCGGGGTAGTTGCCCGCGCCGTGGAGGGCAATCATCTCCGCACGGAGAAGGTACTGGCCCGGAGCGATGCACTCGGGGATCTTGATGGCGTGCTTGCCCTGGCCGTTGATGACGCGCTCGGTGCCCCACTTGCCGGAGCTGTCCATGCCGTCCTGCTGGATCTTGAACCACCCGCCGCCGACGCCAGAATCGCTGGTGGCATCGTTGACCTTCTTGAGGTAGGCGATGGTGGGGCCCTTGTGGGACGAGTCCATGATGTCGTTGGGCGAGGAGCCCGTGGTGGACAGCATGTACCGCCAGATGGCGTTCACGGTCTGGCCGGCTTGGACGGTGATGACCTTGCTGGTGGGGGTGGTTGGGTTGGGGGACCCGTTGCAGGCCATGCTGGACGAGTCGACGTTCTCGATGGGGCCGTTGTAGCTCGGCACGCGGACACCGTTGCCGATGCCTTGGTTGACACCGCCTACCTCGAGGGAGCTGAAGATGGTGTGGGCTGAGACAGCCGAGGCCGCGAGGATAGGGGCGAGGAGCTTCATGGTGGCTTTTTTCTGAGGAGTGGAGGAGTGGATGAGAGATGAGCTGCCTGGTCTTTTTTTCTTGTGAGGGGAAAAGGAGGAGGGTGTTGAAGGGTTATATAGACCAAGCTCTCAGAGCCAAGCATCCCAAGAAGAATCTTGACGTCGATCGTTCATGACGACGATGTTGCCCGGGCATGTCACATTGCCAGTGCTAGACGCCCTCCCACCTCATGGTTCGGCCCCAGAACGCCGTTCGATACGACTCTGTCCTGGGATACAAGTCTTGTATTCAATCCGTGTGACCTAGCAGAGAAAATCCGTGGACGACAGACGGGAACCAAGCACCGTAAAGGTTGACCTAGTGCACGGATTCACACCCAATCGAGGTGCAACGGAGGGAGCCGTTGGCGCTCACGATCGGATTGCAACGTTCTTGGGCAAGCAAGAGAATCATTGGCACTGCTTCAATGCTGGCCCTGGGTCTAGTCCAATCCAGTGCAATGCGGGAGCGATCACGGGGGTTGGGCCGAAAGGGGAAGACTTGTTGGAGTTGTAAGCGAAGCCATGCTCACGTCCTTGACGTTTGGAGACGAGCGGTCATCTGCTCCCCGGATTCCTTTAACGAGATGCCGTGATAATCCACAAAACCAAAGATAGACAAACCAGTCAGACACGGCAGAGACGACAAAAGTCTGGGGTCCGGGGGTGGCGTTTCTCTGAAACCGGGAAACAGTCAACAGTCAACAAACCGCCCCTATTCCCGATTTGGACCGTTTTGGTGCAAAGTCGACGACAATCCAACTCCCGAGGGGGGTGTGATTGCAGGACCAAATATATGGAAAGTGCAAAAAGCCCAGACACTTGGCTCGCCCGTCCCCCGGAAATTTCGGTAAGGCTTCCCGACACTTTTTGTCGCTGTCTGTTGAACCTTCCCGTCGCGTGCTCCGGACCATCCCCCTCCGACCGTGCCGCCCGTCCATTCGACTAAGCAGCGGCTCGCCTCCCAACTCCACCACCAGTCCACCACAACAAATTCATCTCCGCGTTGCTGGTCACGTCCATGCAGTGCGTGTAGGTACACGCACGCCGCACGCACCGCTTTGTGAACTTGGTTTGGTGGTTCATTTTCAAGTTCTTCTTTGGCTTTCTTTGATATGCGCATCAAGGATTATTGCGGGTCTCTGGCACTCTGTCCAGTCATGCCGCACCCCTTCATCACACACAACAGAGTCAGACATATTGCCTGGGCACTGGGCAGTTTGTATATCGTCCTTGGAAAGTTGGAGATATCGTCATTTGTCAGGATTATGTGACCGTGTTGGCACCCAGCCATGTGTTTGATATTGAATTCGAAGGATGAAGAAAACCGCCGAAAGCTGTTCGGAGAGAAGGCACTGGCAGTCACTGCCTCAAAATTCATAGAATGACCGAGACTAAGGCCGTTGATCCGTAGCCAAGTGAAAATGATTATCTGGCGCTTACCGTTTTGTATGGGAGGCCTGAATTCTGAGTGACGAGAATGGCGGTGGATGTTTGTGAAATCCTACCTTTTGTGGGAGGAAGTACCAATATGGACTCGATGATGAGAAATCTTGATTTGAACTCAGGATCGATAAGATAAGAGCACTCTGTAGTTCTGCTCCCAAATGTGAAATCTGACTTGTGATCGATCTACAGGAACCATGGTTGGTACAGCCTCTGATTTTTGGAAGGCTTTATGCCACATTGATCATGAACACAGAGTCAAGGATGAATATTCCAAACTTTCACGAGTTCTTCCGTGCAGCTACTGTTCTCTTGGGCGCAGAAAGGGTGCTGATCTGTCTGTTGTGTTCTGGCTTGACTCCTTCCAGCTGCTTTTAAGCATCCCGCCGTGAGCGAGATGCGGATTTAAACCGATTATATTGCCCAGCAGGTAAAACAGCTGTCTAGATATTTGAAACTCATATACGTTTTATACCAAGATTCTTGGGGTTTACGTCATTTATTACCCACTTCAAGCGCGTAGGAAGGTGACAACGTGACGCATGCATCACATCTGCTTGGTGTGAAGGACGGGTAAGAAGACCACTTGGAGTGTGTGGGGGGCTCATGAAGCAATTGCTTGAGAGTTCAAGTGAAAGGGCACTCGGTGAAATGTGTTGGGGTGTGACTCGGCTAGGAAAACATCAAGAAATGACCACCGGTTGCAAATGAAGTGGTGGACTGAACCTGGCATTCATTGCCTGATGAAAGGAATGTTGAAAAACTGAACGATAAGTCATACCTCTAGCCGACTCGAACCGACAATCTGCTGTTAGGTTTTCTCATCGAGAATTTGTCAGCGTGACATCCGCTCTCCCTGATGATTGATAGCCCTTATCTGCCTCTGCTGTTGAATCAAAATGAAAGTTTGTCTTTCTACACCACACAGCATACCGAAGGTACCACTGGTATAACAAGTAACAATACAAAAAGCATGGAGACACCCAACTCCACGCTCACGCCTCCAGCCCCGACGCCGTCGATCTTTTCCTTTGTCCAACCCATCAGCTAAAAGTCGTGTACATGTACCTGATCAGTAGACATACGGCAGTCAGATAAGGTAAACAGGTGAAGCAGAGCACTTGGCTTCCTGGACAGACGGGTTCCAGTGTATCCAACCCAGTGTACCCAACCCAGTCCATCCAGTCCAGCCAAGCACCCACACTACCTTCTTCCTCAGCATCATCTAAAAGTCCTTAAAGATACGGCACCGGTGCATGGTCTGCTCCTCCCAGTCCTTGACAGCCCTGACCTGGTTCCTGACGTAGTGACTGTGTCCCAATTTGCCCCAGTACTGCGACTCCTTGGCCTCGGCGTCATAGTTCTTCGCCTTGTAGTTGTAGTTGACCCTAGCCTCGGGTCTCTTCTGGGGATGAAAGATTTGCTTGTCGTTGGAGACTGTTATCATTGTCAGTACTTTATCACCATTTCGTAAAGTCAGAAAAAAAAAGGAATCTCACCAAAAAAGGCTTCAACCCAGGTATCAAGCATATCCTTCTGAACAGCCTTGTTGCGTTCGGTAATGTTGAAATCATCGGGGTAGAGAGCATCAGCGAGCCTGCCGGGGTTGGCAGACACCTTGACATGGTAGCGGGCCTGCCACTTTTCGTCAGTGTTGTCGAACCACTGCGCTGTCAGCGAGCAGCCGTAGTCCGTCTCCGGGTCGAGCCGCCACCACTCGGTCGTGGTCTTGTAGTTGGTCTTTGCCGTCTGCCAGGGGGTCTCGTTCAGCAGGGCAGCGGCTGGGTCTTCACCGTCGCCGTCGACCTGGACTACGGTGGTGTTTGCGGTGCGGAGCACGGCAGCCTCGGCGAGGATCGCGAGGGAGGCGACTGCCCCGGCGAGAAGGTTGGTTACTCTCATTGTTGTGGGTTGTCTGGGTGTGGGAGAGGTTGAGAGAGCAGACCTGGGAAAGGACGAGGGACGAGGAAGAAAAAAAAGGGAAAACGGAAAGTTTGACTGTGTGCGGGAAAAAGAGGTTATCTATTCCCGGGAGGAAAGTGTATTTTCTGCGAGATATTCTCCTGTATCCACGGTGGCTTCCCGGGAGCACCGAGCTGCATGATATACAAACCTTTGTGAATGTCGCCATCACATTGCTCATGCTGTCTGGATACTGTATCAGATGTTTGATATGCTTGGGAAAGCTTCTAGGGAACTGAAAACTGGCCATGAGGCTTCTCTTTCTGTTGCCATGATGGCGTGTTCATTTAGTTGTAACTCTTCTACGTCTTCTGTCAAGTCGAGTAACAACAGTCTGTCTTGAGGCAGTTGACATGATAGTTGATGGTTCGGCCCGAAATAAAGTTAAGCCTCGTGCTCTGATAACCACGGACGTGGAGTTGGAGTTTGTACACCTTGTCGAACCGAGTGGTCCTTTGAACATGTGAATCCACAACTGCAGTGGTTGATCCTCGAGGGACTTTTAAGTGACATAATAATTCATACTCGTCAAACAGGGTTTAAGTAGCGGCACTCTCAGCAAGGTTTACACAAGCAAGAAAGATAAGCCCTGCTAGCTCAGCTGGTTAGAGCGTCGTACTAATAGAATTTCCGCAAGAGGTTCTATAAGGTCCATGCGAAGGTCAACAGTTCAATCCTGTTGTGGGGCATTCATTCCTTTTTGCTTGTTTCTTCCATTTCCGAAATGGGCGCCCTCTCTGTTCTGCACCCCGACATCCTTACCCATTCAGTCGAATCAAGACCAAAGAAGGCTTTGTTGATATTCGTAATTCAACATAGTCGAGGACCAACTGTTCTAAAGACATTGTTTGCTTTTGTTCGTCATCATTACATTGCATACTGCATCTCCTATATTCACAATCCTTTTGTTCAATTCCATATCTATGAGAAGAACCCCACATTATTAAACCATCTTCGAGATCCCCATAGACAGAACCTTGGAATTTACTTGGACCCAGTCTTGCCGGTAGGGATACAGAACAGAACAAGTCTCTTGCCCTTGGCGCCCTCCTCACCGTCCTTCCAGTCATTCAGGCCCTTGTCCACGCGGTAGTATCCGCGACGCTCAAGCTGGATAATGTCGTCCTTCTTGAGCTCCGCAGTGGCCTCGTCACACCAGGCATCCTCCATGGTCGCCGTCACTGGGTTCAGGCATTCCTCCAAGACGTCGTCCTCGCCCAGCACGTCCTTGTTGAGGAGGTGGTCAAAGTCCCACAGCTCGGCTGGGATAAGCTTCTGCCCCTTGGACGCGAGCCAAGTGACCTTCTTCTCGGTCGACTTGACATCACCCTGGAGATTGAGCTCAACCTCAAGACTTGGGATAGGGTCTCCGCTCGCGATATTGCGGACAAAGGCATTGCCCCACGCCATGAGAGTGATCTCTTCGCCATCCTTGAAGCTCTTGGCATCAGCTTGATCAAGGTAGAGCTCGGGGCCAAAGAAGACCTTCTTGGTGCCCACGTCCTTGTTCTTGGGGTGCTTGGGCTTGTCGGCAGAGTAAGGCTCGGCGGGTGCCTCGGCACCTGTTACCTTGACCTTGACAATGTCCTTTTGAGAGATGGCAGTGTGCCGGGGAGCGATTGGGTCGATTTCCTTTTTGTTGTTGGCCCAAAAGTTGGTCCAGTCCTAGGGTTACTTAGGGTTAGTTACTGAGGGTTACTGAGTGTTGGGGTTGGGCTTACCATGGTCACAACGTTGCGGCTGGGGCCTTGCTTCAGGATGAAAGACCGGAGAGCCGGGATGGTCATTCCGCGGCGTCTAACACCACGGATCGTGGGCATACGAGGGTCGTCCCTATATATGAATCAACACACAGAATCCCAAATCCAGCAGCCATGTGTCAACTTACCATCCCCACAAGGTACCGCTGTCAACCAGCTTTGCGAGTTTCCGCTTCGACAAAACAGTTCTAATAAAGTTCATCCTGTGATGGCCTTGTTAGCACACGTCTTTGAAGGCCTTGTTGGATCAATAGCAGGGATTTTCTTAGCTAAACGTACCGAGAGAAGTCCCACATGTAGACCTGACGAAGCTTCAATGTGGTCAAAAACCATTGGTACTGCGGGTTTCTGTCGGTGTACTCGGTACTTCTCAGAGCATGGGTCACACCCTCGAGGGAGTCGACGAGCGGCGCAGCCAAGTCGTACATGGGGTAGATCTTCCACTTGGTCCCGGTGCGGTGATGAGGGACCTCGATGTTGCATCGATAGATGACGGGATCACGCATGGCCTTGTTCGGGTTGTCCACCGACATTTTGGCGCGAAGGCAGTTCTGGAGGCCAATTTCTGTACCATTCTTCATCTCATTTTCGAAGATGCGCAAGTTCTCCTCCACACTCCTGTCACGTCGCTTGGAGGGCAGGCCCTTCCAGCGCTGGTCCCGCATGGTCTCCTGGTCGGTATCGTCGCAGTAAGCATGTCCCTCTTTGATGAGACGCACAGCCATATCGTAGAGGTAGTCAAAGTAATCCGAGGTGAAAGACACCTTGTCTGGCTTGACGCCCATGAGGGCAAGATCCTCAATGATGGCATCCTGGAACTCTTCCTTTTCCTTGGACGGGTTTGTATCGTCAAGGCGCAAGAGCAAGGTGCCATTGTACTCTCTCGCAAAGTAATCACTCAAAAGCGCCGCCTTTGCGTGTCCAATATGGAGATAACCACTGGGCTCTGGCAAGAATCTGGTGACTACACCCTGATCAGCGTTCTGGAGCGCCAGAGCGTAAGAACCACCGGCCTTGCTGGCGGCTGCGATCTTGGCCTTGGCAGCGGCATCCTTTGCCTTGACATCGGCTTGAATCTCAGGGTGAAAGTCCTCGATCCAGGCGAACCAGCGAGCGAGATTGGCAAGACTGCCCTTCTTGATGAATGAGACGGCAGCGCGGTTGCCACGGAGAGCCAACCAGATCTTGGTATCGATGTCTGAAAGTGTGTAGCCGTCGAGATACGTGCGCAGGATCAAGTGCTTGTCCAAAGCTTGCAGACGGGGCTCGATTTGGCGGAAATCGGCGGCGAGGAGAGCCTCGAGGGGCTTGAGCTCGTCCAACTTCATTTTTTTTTAAATGCTTCGTTCGCGGAAATCGTGATGTTGGAAGCTTGACCTTGAGAAAGTCGTTGTGACTAAGAATTTTGGAGGGGCAAAGTTGACATGTCTGGCGGGGTATTGTTGGGCAGGGGATGCTGTTAGGCAGAAAATGACCCTGCCAAGTCGTGGGCGGTGAGATGCCTGGGCAAGGGTTGGTGTTTGTCGCCTTAGGATTAAGGCACAAATCAACCTCCAATGCTTGGCAGCTGCAGGCCAGTCAATTGCCCGACATTTTTTCTGGAGCACACGGCAGCAAGCTCGAGTTCGCGATCAAGCCGCCTTGCTGGAACTCGCGACCTCCGCTCTCGATTCCCGCAATGGCTTCCACCGCCCAATGTCTTGCCTCGATGGCAAGGCTCAGCCTCTCATTTTCCAGACCGACAGCGATATCGAGGATACCAAAGTTTCTTGCGCCGGTCGCCGCAGTCGCGACACCGGCGACGGTTCGATATGCATCCGGCAACAGCATGAAGACGAGGAAGCGGACGCCGAAAAAGAAGAAGACATACAAGACGTTTCGCACATATGACCTGAGTCCCATGGAGCAGATGACTCTTTGCGATGCTATGCGGTTCGTTCACACCTCAGTCGCTCATTCTATCCGCTTCAACATCTAACGAGACCTCGAAACAGTGTCCTCCGCGCAGTCGAAGTTGGCAACCCACCAACGTCAGTAAAATACGATCTGGCAATCAAACTAAAGACGTCGAAGAACGGCCCCGTCATCCGAAGCACCTTACGCCTTCCGTTCCCCTTCCAAACAGATACCCGCATCGCCGTACTTTGCCCCGACGGTCCCATCGCCACCGAGGCTCGCGAGAACGGTGCAGTAGAAGCCGGACAAGAAGGTCTCATTCAAAACATCCAAAACGGCAACATCCAGTTCAACAAACTCATCTGCCACGTCGACTGCGAGCCCTTACTCAAGACCCTCCACCTGGGCAAGATATTAGGTCCCAAGGGCCTGATGCCCAACCTGAAGACCAAGACCATCACGGCCGACATCAAGGGCACCATGAGTGATCTCGTGGGTGCCGAGGAGTTCAGGGAAAGAGCCGGCGTGGTACGCATGGCGATTGGGCAGCTTTTGTTCACGCCCCAGATGCTGGCAGATAATATCAAGGTGTTTATGGACAAGATCAAGAAGGATATTGGCAATCTGGACGACACCGCGCCCAAGGTGATTGAGGAGGTGGTCCTCAGTACGACCCACGGACCGGGAATAAGCCTTAATGGCAAGTTCCACCCGGTGGCGGATGAGAATCTCAAAGTACAAGATCTGGAGGGGGCCATGTAAAGAGAACTGATGTGATAACCGCATCTCTGTAACATAATATTTGTATGCAATGTATCATAACCTAGACAGGGAAAGAAAGCGTGTCTATAGGTTGGGTATCTATTTTCTTTTCGGCGTCCATATTTATCATCTCTAACCATTATTTGAGATCGTCATTTCTCTTTCAATATCCGAACAGCCTCGCCCTGTGCATCCAACAGCCGATATATAGCCAGAAACTTCATGATCCGTCCCTGGCCGTTCGTTGACGACTTGGCCGATTTCCTCGCCTCTTTCAGCGCAGTGTTGAGGTCCAGAATAATCGTATTCCGACATCTGGTAATCCTTTCTTCCGTTTTCCTCACAAACGGCACCTCCCTCCCAATGGAGTCCGCGAGCTTATCCGCCCGGACGTATTCCCTCGCCAGGGCAGCCAGTTTCCCCGGACTACTCCCCACGTACCCAGCCCCGTTTTCCTCCTCATCCTGGCTGTCCTGACTGTCAAATTCATCCTCGTCCCAGCCATCGTCGTCGTCCTGAGTATCCTCCCCCGATTTCTTCCCCAGACTCCCAAGCGCAAGTCTACCCTCTAGATTCCCAATCCGCTCGTCCAACTCGAGCATCGATCGTCCTAATTCAATCGCCCCCCTGACATTCCCAAGGTCGTGGTTTAAATGTCCAACCTCGACCCTCCTCTCCCTCACACGCGACTGAATATCCTCCACCTGCCGACGGAACCCAAGAAGCGCAACACGAACATCCTCAACGCGATCCTCCCCGCCTGACAGCTCATCACCTAGATTCAAAAAGGAAGTATAATTCGCATTAACGAGCTCGAGGAGTTCGGCGGATATTGCAGCGCTCCTGTCGCGTAACTCGGTGCGTAGGTCTTCGAGTGTTTGATGGCGGTTTTGTTTTGTGTGTAAATTTGAGAGGTACGTCGCTGGGTCAAAATTTGGTGCGAGAAAGTCTCGACGTGATAAAGCTTCGGGGAATGGAAGCGGTAAGTCGGCGTCTTCTTCGTCTGAGGCGTGCGAGGGCGGGGAGGGTGAAGAGGACGAGTCTGAGGGCAGGATGAAGCCCCCGTATGAGGATGCTTGTTGGGATTTGGGTGATGGGAGGGCGAAGTTCGACATTTTGGTTCAACTTCTTAACGGTTGGTTGGTGGCTTGGATTCTGGAGTGCTGGCCGATTTGTTTGGATTGGCGACAGGCTTCGCGATGCGATCGACAATTCGCTGTGGTGGAGGAGCTGTTGTGAGTGTGTGGTTAGATCCTTCGCACTGGTTCATGCACTGTGGCCTGTGACTTCCAGGGGTGGTTCGATCTGATAAGATGGCTTGGCGTTTTGGCGCTGATCTGAGGTGGAGACCTGGGTTCTTCGGGGTGGACCCAAAACAACTTCAGACGGAATGACCGTCTGACCTCCCGTCGCTATCGTGAATCGTTGATTTAGATAGAACGAACAGGATTTGAACTATATTTCTATCACATGAATACTGTCATATAGAGCTTTGTAATAGTAGGACGCTTAGAGCGGGAGCTTCCGTGAAGGAACCGGTAGTAAAATGAGAGCTACAACACAAACAACAGAGTCTCCGTACGGAAACAAATCGCCGAAGCTAACGCCAAGATTGAACCACTTTAACTATCAAGGGCGTAGAACTAGAAATGCATAAACACTTCCGAAACCGCTCTTACAAACACTGGACAAGCTCTTGGCTTGACCATTTTGACAGTTTCGCACATGTTGAAAATGTTTGGGATTTCTGTCCGGGCGAATGACCTCAAGGTTGTCCAATCATGCCGCGGTTCTCCCCGGTCCTATCCCGGAGGTGAGCACCATGGACCGACGCTAGTACCGAAGCGTAATGGTGTGAGCAGTTAATCTTATCAATCAATCAGTGGGCCGCCCCATTCATCACCATCATGAATTCCTCATCCACCGAATCATAGCCCTCGAACCAAGCTGCACTTTGTGGGCAAAGGCTTGGTCGCGGTGTCCCTGATTTCCCCGGTGGCTCTTCTTTGGCTTTTCTTAGGCAACACAGCAACGGTTCATCTTCTCGGACAGGAGGAGCAAATTTTCACTTCAACTCTTCATCATTGCCTGCCCTCATAAGAACCGCTTTGCATCGCAGCATACTCACAGTCTCAGTCTCAACTCAACTTGACCAGCAAAACCAAAACATCGTCGCCATTGAGAGTGTCGTGGTCATCTCAAGCCTCTAGCCATTGCCTCGAGGCCTTCCCCTCGGATCCCGCAATTGCTCAAGTTGCTCTCTCGGCCCCTTCGGTAGACCGAGAGATCCACTCATTCAAATCCGACAGACCGGAGGTGCACTGGATATCAAAAGTTGATCGAAAATATCGGTGACGCATATACTCCTTCTCTCAAAACATCAAATTTCTCTTGTTTCTGTCAATCTTTGTCCTGCACATCGTGAGACATTCAGCCGAGACTCTGGAAGCTGCCCCACCAACCCTCCTGTGGGAGGTGTTCTCTGTAAACCACTGCACTGGAGTCCCCGCAACAAAGCCGCTGAATTCCGCTGCGACATTAAACCCCACGCAAGTCATCTGCATCCAACCACTTTGTGGTCTCGATACACCACACCACCACCACAGGCATGGAGGCATCTTCTCCTGTCCCACTGGATGGCGGCTATTTCTCCTATGGCACAAATGTGGCTGTGAACGGAGCCAACATAGCATCCGCCGGCTCTCCTGGTGCAGCGAGCTTCTCGGCAGCTTCTCCGGCCTCGGATGCTTCAACGCCGTCTTCTACCACCTCGTCCTCCGTCCCTAGAATCGCCATACGCCCCAATACGGTAGCTCGGCCGGCGTCGATCAAGACCACTGGAATTACGAACTCGGCAGCCATGGCGTCGGCAACTACACCTTCTCCAATGTCGGCCACACAGCCTCACAGCATGACAAGCAAAGTCTGGGTTGTCCCGCCGAGACCCAAGCCCGGACGGAAACCTGCCACCGACACACCACCAACAAAGCGCAAGGCTCAGAACCGCGCCGCTCAGAGAGCGTTCCGCGAAAGAAGGGCGGCCCGTGTCGGCGAGTTGGAGGAACAATTGGAAGAGCAAAAGGAGGAGCATGAGAAGGCCGTACGAGAGCTTCAGGAACGCATACACCATCTCGAGAACGAGGCACAAAGCCTTCGGTCACGATGTCAATGGTTGGAAAAGTCGTTCGAGGAAGAGCGACAGCGAGGCGATGCTCTCGCCAGGAACTGGGAGAACTCGCAGGCGGCCAGGTCAAACTCGATATTGCCAACTGACGTATTTTCTCCACCCCCTCCTTCAATGGTGTCACAGTCACAGTCGAGCATCCTACCGGCACCGAGACAAGACGCTGCTGATCTAAATGTACGTGCGGAACCTCGGCCTCCAGCTCAGTCCATCTCTATCTCGCAGATCATCTCCCCGCCCGAGGAGGAGACAGACATCTTGGAGTTCTCATGTGGGAATTGCCAGGCGAACGGCTCCTGTTCCTGTGCAGAAGAGGCTCTGCAGGAAACACTTCAGATGTCATCATTCGGTTGCGGTGGGTGTACGCCCGATACGAGATGTGCATGTCTGGAGGAATCTATTCAGGCTTCGATAGCCGCTGATCTCAAGAGGCCGTTCCCTCCAAGCTCACCTGGAAGGGAGCCAGAAGGGAAGCGTCAAAGGTCTGATACTGTCGCAACCAGTATGGAGACAGACTTTACTGCTCTGTTTGCATCTACAAGCAATGATACCGGGCCTGTGATGGTGTCACAGCCAACGCCACAAGCTCAACCTCTGGCGTCACTCGAGCCGCGCGATGCTTGTGGGTTCTGCAAGGACGGCACGTACTGCTTCTGTGCAGACTCGGCATCGAGCATACCTGCTGCTGCCCCGCCGGCCACTGCCCATCAGATACAAACCCCACCGCCCTCGGAAGACGATGTGATCCCTGCTCCAATGGAAGTGACAGCTACTGGCGCCATCAAGCTACCCGGAGTCCGGGCGATGCGACAAGGCCGGCCAGCAGCAGCAGCCGCAGCAGCCGCAGTTACGCAGCCAGTCAGGAGTGCTGGCGGATGCGGCCCCAACGGGCCTGGCACATGCGCCCAGTGCCTGGCCGACCCGAAATCAGGGCTTTTCTGTCGTTCGCTGGCTGCAAATATGCAGCGCAAGCAGGAAGCCGATGTGCTCAGCAGTAGCGCTGGTGGATGTTGCCGAAATGGTGGACCAGGGGGCTGTTGCAAGACTGGAAATGCTGGTCAGGAGAATGCAACGGCACAGGCGACAACATCAGCAGCGAGCAAGGCTGGTGCAGGCACTGCTGGCAGCAGCTTCAGTGTCAGTCTTCCATGTGCCGAAGCCTACCAGACATTGGCCAGCCACCGCAATTTCAACGAGGCCGCAGATGATATTGGCTCCTGGCTCCCGAAGCTCAGAGCCGCACCTATACCAGATCATATCAAGAACGGTCGCGGCGTCCCAGGCCATATACCCTGCAGGTGGGCACCAATTGAAGTTGAGGCGGCGAGCATCATGACTGTTCTCAAGGACTTTGATGTTCGCTTTGGAAGAGGGGAGTGAAAGCCACGCCGGTAGGACCCTTGACATTTACACTGCCCATTTGCAAAACCCACCTCCCTGCAGACGGCGGAAGCGATCCGGTGCATGACGGGTTTGTCATGTGCTTTGTGATTTGGTGTGGGCAGCATGCAGTTTTGCACCTTTTGTTGGCTCTCAGAGTTTGGATACAAAGGCGGGGCAAGACAAATGCAACAGATGTGATGAAGGAGCAGCAGTGAACAGGGGACCGGGGGTTGAGGAGGGACAGGCTTTGATATCACCATGCGGCCAATTCTGCGACCCTCGTTGCGCAAACCTGCCCCGAGCCACCAGCCCATATTCTTTCAGGCCAGTGGCACTTCTGTATCCCCTGCTCGAATGCATCCATTTTATTGTGGCTGTCATCGGCCAATGCTGCTGCGGTGGTCATATCATACCATATCTGATATCAGATTATCGCCCGCGACAAGCATGCATTATTGGCAGGGTCCTCGTCGAGGCGGCTAGACGTCGACGCATGGATTCTTGGCGACCTATCGGTTATTCGACCGATGGGTACACTGATGGATGACGGGCTCATCCCGTTGCGGCTGCCAAATAGGCCGCATCCAGCCGCTGACCGGTGACGGGATGATGTGGCTCGGCGGATTCACGGCGCGGTCGGTGTTGGCGGGATCTCCCGCAACATTCAACGCCACTGCGACGCCAAATACGTGGCCGGTCGAGTATACCTTAGAGGATGAGACATGAATAATGAAGGCCACGTCGAGAGGGGTGAGCACACCGTGGTACGGATGGCAGAGGATTCATGGGCAGACGGGTAGAGGCTCATAGAGGAGCCAACCGCCCAATATGAAAAGTCGCGAGCTGACAGTGTACGGAATAGAAATCGGAATTTTGATAGCCAGAAAAATGTAAAAGTGATGTTTGCTCATCTTGGAGCCGCATAATTCAATGACTGCACATCTTACATCTCGGTAGCTCTGATGTTCATCCTGCCTCTGCCCGACGGCTCAGACGTAGTATGAGATAAATGCACAACGGGCACTATACTGAAATGTACGAAATTGTCAGGCTGCTCGTGGGCCCTGAAACCATCCAAGTTCTGGAAGCCGAACCGAGCAAAGATTATCCAAAATGAGTGAGAGTTGATTGCTGGCTAGTGCTTAAGCTGCTTTATGTGTATCGTCTCTCACGAACGATGTAGACTCGGAGAAGGCAGTATTATCCGAAGACTCCCAGCCATTTCATTATGGTCATACTTGTTGTTTACGAGTGATATACGGCGTGTGTGTTATGCTTCGCATGCCCACGCAGCAATCCTCAATAAACATTCGGGTAATACGAAACAAGTCAAACCACCAGACCCTTACCTACCGCCCGGTATCAGGAAACAGAGCATAGGTTGTGTCATACCTCAGTCGTGTATGTACGTATACTTCAATTAGTTACCTACCGGTAGGTAATTAGCTGTATCCGTAACAGGCTCTCACATACAGACACATGCACCGATGCTGACACCGACAATAGCATCGTCCACGGAAACTGACACCGCATGCTGGCCTGTCCACGTGTTGCGACACAAATATGCCCACGCTACATGTATACTTGGACATCTTCAAGTCACCTACGCAACTCGGGTAAGTAAGGTAGGCAGACGGGTAATGAGGATATCTTACACGGGGCATCCCAGACTACCTCTATATGTCCTGAGCCAACCCCGACGGGGTAAGCTCGGAATGATGCTAATACAGAAAGCCTTGTCCGGGTCGGTGGGTAACCGGATAGCTATACTGGAGACTGCATATTCTCTTCATTTGTGTCTACATCTGCGTTGGGTTCTCATTCTCCCTGAGATCTGTTGAGCAGGATGACAGAAGGAAGCAAGACCAAGACCAAGACCAAGGCTGGGTAAGGCTGTCCTTCATGATCATTGATATTTGGTAGGTACTATAGCGACTGACCCTGGAGTGCACAAGGCAACTGAGATGGATGAGGTGGATCCGTAGATACCCAATACATTGAAGGCTAGGAAGGCAAGCAGGCAGGCAGGACCTTGCCCTGGGAGGCTCCGCAAGGATCTAGTATCATCTTGACGACGACGACAAGGCCAAGTACATGTTTATGATATGTGCATGTTCATGACAAACCAGACGACGTTGGGCTTAGCCTCATGAAGACCTTACCTCATAAAGCTGTACTAAAGCAGGCAAGGTACCTGTCTTCATGTATGTTGGACTCGGAGGCAGGTACAGCCTGTACCTAGGAAGCTTCCCCGTCGTTGGGCTTGCATATTCTCTGCTGGTATGTACCGCGTATGTCGGGCATGCCGGGCTAACCAGAATGGTCATGTATTCTCTCTCCAACTATCTTCCCCCATGGGGAGGAATGAGCAAACAAGGTCGTTGTCAGGTACGAGACAAGACATGCCTAATCTGCACGGTTCTAGCTTGGTACCTTACCTGAGCTTTCCATGCCTTACCTGAGTTTGTCAAGCCGTCCTCAAGCTACGGGAGGAGTAGGAACGTACTGGCAAAAAGAGAAGTGTCCCATCCAGAATGGGCCATGAGAGGTACGTCAAATCAAAGTTCTGGCTGCTTTGCCTTGTTTTTGAACTTTGGTGCCAAAGTAAACAAATGAGATCAGTGCCGATGGCTCGGCGTCTGCGAAGGCAATGCAAGTACTTCCTGGAGTCCAGTCTCGAGCAAGTGTTCTACTTGGCCCGCCAGAAGAAAAGTCATTCTGGTAAGTGAGAAGGTTTTCGATGGTCCATATGGTAATATGTCAAGACATATAGGACCTGTTCCGAAGGTGCATCAGAGACGACCCCTTGTCGAGGAGTGGTTGGTCGATGATAGCTCGGCTACAGCTGCTACATAACGTACTGACCCCGTACGGCGTGCATGTCAACAACTCCTAATCCATCCGAATGGTGTCCAGTTTGGGCGACGAGCTCGTCCTGATCGGTCGTCTTTCCATGGTAACTGACCTACCTCTCTGTCGTTCCAAGGGTCTGGTGTGTCGTTGGCGGCGCCAAACATATCCAGATAGCGGTTCAGGACGGCAAGATACAACGTTGATATTCGTTGGCGGCATTGGATGATCGACGCACACCATTCCCCTGGAAGAGCGGGAGAAGATCCAGAAAAGATCTTGATGGTGTACAGATAGGGTAAGGGCATGGTACCTTGGTTGCCGTTGGCAGCGTTGAGGTGAGAGCGCGGCCCAGGACAAGCACAGAGGCAATGCATGATTGGGTCCAGGTCAGTGAAAGATTGTCGGCGGTGGAGCTGGATGAGAAAGGCGATGCTTTCATGCATCCGAGCAGCAAAACCAGGATACATAGCCGGCAAGTGTCTCTTTTTCTCCCTTTCCTGCTCTTCAGGGTGGGTGGTGGTGTTTGATGATGAGGGGCAGGTGCATATTCCGTCCGTGTGGTTTTGGGTCGTGGAGGCCAGAGATTGGACGCTTTCCTCACCCACCGCAGGCCCACCAAAACCATGGGCGTCTCCGCCAACGAAAACAGGCCGAGAGGGGCGAAAATGCAAGGCCAACTCAGAGGGCTGTGGCCTGTAGAGAGGGCCCGCTTATATGCCACCTCGCCGTACGTCTCTCTGCTGGTGTTTCCTGTCCGCTCCTGAAGCATGAACGAAAAAAGGCAACCTGTCTGCGTGGTAATAAAACTAGGAAGAAATAGAAGCGAGATAGCGACGTCGCGAAAAGACGGCAAGGCGTCTCGGGAGGGAAACGAGGTCAATATTTGATGGCAATGCATGGCGGTTTCGGCAAGATATGAGAGCACATATTCGTGTTGGCTGATACACGATTGTTGCCACTTCAGAAGGTAGTTGTTTACAGCTAACCTTGAGACCGGCGTGAGGAAGCTGGCTCCCGGAGATATAGCTGCGTGGTAGAATACGTATGCAAAGTACTCTCGGGGGGTTATGAGTTGGCAATTGATGCTCATCCGTGCCCCTTTTCGAGGATCTCTGGATGCTCGGCGTTGTCAGCGGTCGCGACCCAGGCAATGGTTGAAGAGATGTCGGGCATAGTTTGTCCTTCCTGATCGCCAGGAGACAAGACTGATTGATAGGCAAGTGAGTCTTCAAGGCAGAGAAGGCAACGGGGTCGGAGCAGCAAAAAAAGGAGGAGGCAAAATAGCCCAGAGTCACACGCCATGTGCGAAATAGCTGGAATAGGGGCTGGAGAGGACAGTGGGCAACATGATTGGTGACCCGAAGAGCTGAGGTTGTGTCAGGCTTATGTCGGGCCCCATAGCGAAGAGCAAATGCCGCCGAATAACTGGAGAAGAGAACAGTCATCAGGACGCATGTCTTGTAAAAACTTGGAGAAAACTGGGTCGAAGCAGTTTGGTTAGCTTCAGGAACCGAGTGGTGTTTGTTGTCCATTGGCGAGCACAAAGAGGACCAATACTGAAAATGGAAGCCAGCTCAGAGAGCCAGAGGCACACAGCCCGATTCCGAGCTCCGGATAGTGGGTCGAGCTTTCGAAAATTTCAGGTGTGGTTTGCTGGATTTGCAGCTATTCCGACGGTGGCAGGCGCTGGCCGCGCTGAGGATGGGCGGGTGACAAGGATGAACAGCGTGGCATGGCAAGAGCCCAGTGGCTCCTCCCGCCCGCAGCTACGCCGTATGTGGGTGGCCCCATCGGGTCTAGCGGCTAGTGCCGAGCATCTTGCTCCCCTACCCCACGCCGTGGTGAGTGGTGAGGTGGTACGGGTTACAGCGGTACGCTGGTGCTGGTGCTCCTGCCCGCTGCTGCGGTGTCAACACAAACAGCAAGCAACCAGCATCACATCAGCAGGAAGGTGCAAGGAAACAACACATGCTGCCCCTCCTGGGTCTCTTTTTAGCTTCCTCCCTTCCCTTGACCTACGAACCCGGGAAAGAAAAAAAAAACCAACTTGCGACTGGGGACGTGACCTACCTACCTTAGGTTTGTTTCTTTACTTGTCTGTTTCGCATATACGATCGCGAGTTGTGAATAGCATCTGGTTGAAACCTACCCATCGCCGTTCCTTTTCACGACGCCCCGGACAATGTCCCCGCAGATCATCTAAGCCAACGAGAGGAGGGACCACGGTCAACGACCCGAGCCGACCAGAGCTATTCCGCACCCCGACCACATCGCCGACGCATTCCGCAACCGCATCCACGTTCCTCCCGGCCGTGAACAAGCTTCCGGATTGCGCCCACCGGGATTCATCCGCCTCTCTCTCGTTCCCGGGGCCGTATTTTCGTGCCTAGGCCACCACTGTCTCCTTCTCCCACTGTCAGCGAGGTGCTGGTAGTCCTGGGAGCTTGAACCTTTCTCTACACTGTCCATGGGACCATTATGATATCCATGCAGCGTTCTCTCTCGTCGCCCGTCGCCATCCACTCGTCGCCGCGTACGTTGGAACTACCTGGTACCCGGGCTGTGATAGAGAATAGCCATGTTGCTAACTCGGCGCAAACAATAGCTTTGTCGGTTACAGAACCAACAGCTTCCAGGTCCCCGACCCCTTCTCCGTCCGACAGCCATGTCGAGATTCCACACCACGGCTTCCGACCCAAAAGTCCGTCACGTACGGCTACGGACCTCATGACTTCGCCCGCGCGTCGCAGTGAGGATCCCAGGCGCTCGTCGGTCCAAAAGATACCCTCCTTGATTCCCGTGCGCAACAAGCCGATCATAGACCAGCAGCCGCATATCCTGTCTCCCATCATAGCCCCCCATGATTCCTCAGACAGCCTCGAGACCATAGACAGCCCGCCGACCCATCCCGATGACAAGAAGGCCAAGATGAAGTACCTCCGTCCGTTGCTGACAGATGTGTCGTTGTACACGCAGCCCAGTCTGGGACCCGAACACGATGGCACAACCTTGGGGGAGCTGGCTCACTTGGTACGCCTGTCCAAGTATCAGGAGCGCAAGCGCGCAAATACCAGGATCCGTCTCCAGAGGAGCCTCATATCCACGGCCCTATCTGCTCGTCTGATGAGATGCGGTGAGATCGCCCATCGCAACTTGGTGGAGTGCTTTCGCGGCGATGACAAGAAGACATTTGCAGCCCTGTACAATGCCGTTATCGACGTGAGGAAGAGTTGTGATCTAACGCGCCGCTATGCCTTGTTGGAACCCGACATGGAGATGCTCCAGTCGCCTGGTCTTGCCTCCAACGAGAGCTTGGACACACCCACAGGATCGGTTGCTGGTGGAAGCGCCGGCTCCGGGAATATGACCCCTTTCCTCAGTGAGATCTCTGCCTCAGCCCGGGAGAGCTTTATGGACTTTCTCAACCAGATCAGGAACAATCCCGACTATTTGGCCACTCGACTGGCTTCTCTCACCAGCCAGGAGCTCGCTGCACTGACAAGTTTCCACCAGGCACTAGAGCCCATCGAGTCTGTCCTACCCTACCACAGCAGCCGACCTTCAGCTCGAGGCCCACCATCCACCTATTCGGGATCCGGAGGCGGCGGCGGTTCTGTGTTTGGCGGTTCCAACAGGTCTGGCCCCACCAGCTCTCGACCCTCGCCCCAAGAACGCACCGCCATCGAACGTCTTCTTTCCTTCCAACGCCATGACCCTCTCTCTGCCCTGATATATACCTGCTTTGCCAACTCGGCCGGTCCCGACAGCGCTGAGGACAAGCGCCGGACCGTGGCGTGGGCCAATGCATGCGCCCGTCTCATTTCGGCTGGAACAACGGGCAGTGAACAGGCCGTCTTTTCCGTTCTGAACTTGTGGATTTCCATGCGTGACTGGGCAGGCAAGTCCAATATGGAATGGTACCTCATGAAGATTTTGGAAGACGGAGCCTTTCTCCTCGACCGCGCCGAGGACCAATACGGGACCCGGTTCAACATCGCCGATTGGACTTCCAAGGATCAAATTGCCGCCGAGGAATTCTATACCCGTGCCGTGGACGAACTGTTTGATGTCATTGATGATGAAGACTCCACGGGTATCCCCGAAGGCCTGATTGAGCTCAGTAATGAGATTCTCAAACGGCTGGACAGCAAAAAGGTTGTGGACATCACTCGCAGATGGCTGGTCGCCAAGTATCTGTTTACATACTGGCTCATGGGTGTCATCATCCATCCCGAGGCTCATGGCATGATGGCCGAGTATCACATCACAGAGTATGGCCGCCAGAAGATCCTCAAGCAGGTTGCCCAGGCTGCCCAGAAGTATGTGCTTGACTTGCTATACAGCAAAACTCCGGTATCGACGCCGCCCAAGATCAAGACACACATTGAGAATATTTGCAACCGGTTCAAGGACACCAAGGTTCGGAAGAAGCCCAGACTCTTGCCGGCTAGATCCATTACGTCCTTGAGAGAGACGGCCGAGGTCCATCCTTACCTGGTGATCAGCCCAGCCGATCTAGCCACCCTTGTGAATGCCCTCTTTCCGGAAAGGAGACCCCAGTCAGCGCACTCGGGAAGTCTGCGATCAGGGGCACCATCCATATCGGGCTTCTCCATGGTTTCTCAACCCATGTCGGCGCGCACAGCACCTAGCAATTTCGACACCATGTCCATCATGAGCACGAGCGCAGATTCCGTTTTCAGCGATGCCACCACTTCCCGTGAACCCCTTTTGGAGGACGGTAGCCCTCGTCGATATTCTCCACCTATCCAGGAAACACAAAAGCCAAACAACTACGAGGCCGATGGCTGCCGGTTACGACTGGCCATGCAGGAACTGAACCAGACCCTTGGCCATGATGTGGTTTACGGCTCGTGCCATCCTTGTGCGGAGCGATGGGCCGTGCTATTCATCTCGGCCGATGGAACGCAGTTGTCTACACACATGACGTACGATCCCGATGACGAGCAGGAAGAGGAAGAAAACTCGTCGACCAGCGACACAGAAGACGAGTCATCGGAAGAAGACCGACCAGAGTTGGACAAGGATTATCATCAATTACGCGATTCAATCCTCAAGCTTGTCCAGGAGTACGAGATCCCCCAAACCCTCGAGGAAGATGGAGCAGCAAAGCAGACCTTTAGCAACCGCGCCTCAACGCTCAAAAAGTACCGCTCCAAGAACCGCATTATCACGACCATGGGAAGCCGCAATCCCTACCGCAACCGCACACAAAGCTTCGCAAGCAGCCTGGCCTCGAGCCCTCCTAAGAGTGGGAAAGGAAAGGAACTGGATGACGGTGGAGAGATAACATCCCCACTTGTTGCCATGTTGACGGCAGCGTCTTCCCAGTCTCGCGCACAGTCCGACTTTGTCTCCGCGCACATGTACTGGAGGACCCTGCAGCAGCTCAACGCCCTGACCTCGGACTCACTTCGCAAGGACGGATTTGCGACACTGCTCAACATCTTCTCAAGAGGCCCACGCGACTCAATTCGAAGATCAGCCGCGGCTATCGAGGAATACGATGCCTGGCTGGTTTGGCTCAAACAGAGCCAAGAGCGCGCCGAGGGTCTCATCGAGTCGATGATGCGTCGCCTTCGTGCCCTTCGCGACAAGATGTGGTATGTCACGGATGTGCGAAACTCGGCGGCATACGAGGACACTCGGAATGTAGCCGTCGCATTGAAGACCATGGGCATGCCGCGTAGGTGGGCCGAGTTCCAGAAGCTCAAGAGCAGGATGCAGCGGAGCGCCACGTCAAGTTACATGTTCAGGACCGAGTCCCAGATTCTGGATATCTTGGCTGCTACCGAGGATCAAGGAGGGCCCAACAAGCTGCGCGACGACCAAACAGAGAAGACTGCTCGATGGCTGCAGCAGTTTGGAATCGAGAATTTCTGTCGTGGCGAAGAGAGAATACACCGTTTCTCATGCGAGGTGGATGCCTGCGTCAGCAAGCTGGTTGCTGACAGTATTGTCGACGGCCCTGTGCTGTGGTCTAGTGAGCTGTTTGCCCGAGACCGTCGCACGCTAGAAAGCACCAGGAACACTCGGGACCGGGATACCCAATCGGTTTGGGGCGACGATTCGGTCAGCGTCATCAGCGACCCAGAGAGGAGATTTGGATCCCTCGGCCGTGCTTCCTCAGTAACACGTGATCTCCGCAGTGCACTTTCAGGACAGAATGCCAGCCAAATATCCTTTGACTCTGGCAGCCGCTTTGGCTTCTCCCGAGCTAGCACAGTCATATCAGACGTTCTTGACGGGCCCGACTACTTCGGGCCCTCGTCTCCTGTCCACCAGATTGACTCTCAAGCGACATTCTGGTCGCCGTTCCAGCATCGGCCTACTTCTCCGAGCACGGCGACTTCACGGGCACACTCGCCAACCACAAGTCTGACCAATTTCTCTGGCTCGTTCAATCCGCCGCACCATCATCAACTTCCCTCCCAGGCGGCCCAGTCCACTGGCCGCCCTGGCACATCAGCGTCGTCAAACGAAACAGTCTTCCAACAGCGACAGTCTGAAGAAAAGGCCCGGTTCCTGGAAGAGCTAAGGCAAACTCTAACCAGCTTGCTCTTGTCTGATTTAGGGAATCTTGTCTTCTCTCGCGGGTCCGAGACTGACGCATGGTTTGAGGGGCTTGGCCAAGAATGCATCGATCGTCGAGAAGCGATCCAGCATCGGGCCCGCCAAGCGCTGGCAAAGGAGAAGCGAAAGTCGGCCAAGTCGGGCCTCAAACAGCGCGTCTTGGAAAGAAAGAGAAGCCTTGGTGAGCTGCGCGGGGCAGCAAACGCTGATGCGCAGAGTGACAGGGCCTCTGATATTCAGAGCATCGGCTCAGAACACCAAGGCACCGTCAAAGGTGGTAGTGTCCAGGGACATGAGAGCTCGGCAACCAGCGACACCATCTCTGCGCAGAGACAAAACCAAGAGGCTAGAAAGGAGCCCATGCCCGATTTCCCTTTCATCAAGGCCTACCAACGTCTGCTCAAGATGTTTTGCGTTCATCCCAATCCCTACGCCAAATTGAACGCCTTGTTTGAACTCGAGCATCTGATCATCGCCTCGTTGAACTCTGGGTCCCGGCGTTCACGGCTGGCGTGGGCGCGATCCGAGCTCGGCTCCGCTTCGTCCGCCACAGAAGAGCAGGGCGCCTCGTCAGGCACCGGTCGGGCACCACTGGAGGAAACCATTGACAATGTCAAGGAACGTCGATCACATACCATGCTTCAGGTTCCCTCTTTTGGTCAAAGCAGCCATGAGCAGAGAGGGCGCACATCAGGCGGCAGCAGAAACATGGAAACCCGGTCCGTTGTCTCTGTTCATCCCGCAAACACAGACGCAATCGCCAATGTGCTGCAAGCCCTCTTCCGTGATCCTTCTCTGCGCCCAAAGACCTTGTTCCGCGATCTGCAGTTCATCGCATCATTCGTACCTGCATCCATTCTCGACAAGACCGAACGAGGCAAGGCATTTTGGGACGCCGGCCTCGCGGCCCTTGGGCTAAAGCAGGAAGTCTGCCGGACGATGGTTGAGGTTGCCGACGAGATTGTGCGCAACTACACACAAACACCATCCCACCGCAATGCTCCCCCTCCACCACCACCACCACAAGTTAATAACGATAGCTCGTCGCCGTCACCGCCACCATCGCCTCTCCCATTGTCGACCTATTCCCTTGCTGATGCTGCAAAGATGTGGACCATCACGGCCAAGGAGGGCGACCCAACTGCCCAGAGAGAACTCGCCATCTTTTACTTGTCGAATCCGGAGTTGGTCGAGCGAACCACTCTACCACTGAGCAAACCACGTGAGGTGTTCAAACAAACAGTCATGGAGAAGTATAGAGGGGGATCATCCCGGGGGGGTGGTACCGGGTCGTCCAGCCGCTATCACAGGGACTCACATCCATCTATGGGCATGGGCGGCTCAGGATCGGGCATCGGGCTGGGAATTAGTGGATCCATGGGAGGCGGTGGAGCGGGAGGCGCAGGCACTGAGGGAGCTGGGAAGAAAGACGGTGACGGCATGGGCATGGGCATGGGAATGGGCGTTGGTGGTGATGTGAGGAATGATCCGGCCTTGATGTGCGTGGCCTTTCACTGGATGGAGGCGGCCAAGCAGGGCGAGGACGAGCTGGCCAAGACGTTCTTGGCGCAGAATGAGATGGGCATGTCGTGATCTTTGGTGGCTTGGAGTTTGTTATGAGTGAAATGTTTAATACGTATGTTGATGTGTGGCGATGAGAGAGGATTGTTTACTTGGTAATTTTGAGCATCATCTGTTGATGGCTAGCTGTTGAGCTGAGTCAAGATGATGTCATGTCGATATGAATGGTACGCTGCTGGACGGACGGATAGTATTTACCTTCTCATTGTTCATCTTTTACATGTTTCTTTTCTTTTCTGTTGATCGTCTGGTACTGTACGGTTTATACAGTGGTTTGGTTTGCGATTTAGATACACAGATATCCTCTTCCGTTTTCGTTGTTGTTTGGCATTTCATGTTAGCTTTGCATGTAGCTACTACCGTCATGTCACTTGCATGGCGTTCTGTTTGAACGGCTCGGAACTGGAGTCATTATGGCTGGGGATACCATGGAATATATTCATCTACCAATTCTCTTACTTGACCTCTTTCCCCCTTGTTACCTCGATCAATAAAGATGCCCGTTTAGATGGGTCCATTTACGTTTGAATACAAGGTATCTCAATCCTTCACACCCTTAGTGACTGTGTCTTCAACATATGTATATGTCTTCTGGGTAGAGTTGGAGACCTGGTAGAGACGGTCTGTCACGGACGAGGTGTCGTATATATATCGCTCGAGCATGGATTCCTTGTTCTTGGTGCTGGGTCTGATGATACGACATGAAGCGTGTTAGCGAGAGCTTTGGTTGTTTGTATGAGAATGTGTTGCTGGCGTATGGAAGTTCAATGTTGTTATCAGGGGTTGGAGACGTGGGTACTGGTGCTTACCTCGGCTTGGGTGACCAGACCGGCTTTGACACTGCATTTCCGTAGTTCACATTGCCGGCGGCAGTTACTGGTTGATAGCTGGATGAGCTTGTGGTTGCCTTGGAGGCACCGGACGCGGGTTGATTCATGGTTGACTAGGGGCTTTGGGGGCTCAAAATAGCGATGAACAAAGATGACGGTGAGCAGTGAATATGCTTAGAGACTGAAGAGAGCTTGAAAACGGGATATATGAAAGGATGATGACAGTAAACCGATGGCTGTTTTTTCTTTTGTTTTTTTGACTGAAAATATAAAGAACTGAACAAGATTGGGACCAGTGCTCTCGAAAGCTCTGACATCGTCACTTTATAGACCACGGAAAGACCTCCATCTTGAACAACCCATGCGCAACATGGCCATGTTCTCACAGCTTTAGAGAGGTTACTAGTTCATTGGGAGTTTGAAGTCCATGTCTGAGAGAATGAACCAATGGGCCGTGGGCCAGGCTAAATCCCTGGAGCTGTCGCCCATTGCAGTGTTGATATCAAAGAGAATGAACCAATAGAATGATGTACACCTTGTGCCACCATTCCGTCTTCAACTGACCAGTCAGAATCCAGGATCTTTCCGTCACCGGAAAAGAACCGACGACGACTTCCTAAAACTCGCCCATGGAGACATGTCTGAACCAATCAGATAGGCCGAAGCTTCCACCCTCACCGTGGATTTATCCTGGGAGCATATACTCATGATTGGTTCATCCAACGAAGACTTTTGGATCTTCCTGGTATGAACCAATCAGGACCTCGAACGTCGTCATGGCTGTGCAGGTTGCTGCACTGTTGACCGCAGAGTTGACAACACAACTGGGAAATATGCACTTTTTAGTCAACTGAGATTTCCTGCTTCTTTCCTTTATGAATCTTTCCCTTGGACCCACGAACTTTCTGCCCTCTATTGAAGTACTGTCACATTCTCTTTCACTCTTCATCACAAGCAATTTCAGCTCAGCGAGAGACGGCCTGATTCGCGATGGACAACTCCCCACCTTGGATTCCTGATATGAACATAACCGCGAGTGTGGAAGATGCCACTGTCGCCGAAGTACGTAGGCACGGCCTAGGATACTTTCTTCCTCTTCTTTTACCTCCTTATCTTGAATTTGGTGCAAGGTACTGATATATTCCCCACAGACAGTCACCGATTGCCAAACACCAGTCGAGTGCCCCGCTATGGACAGAAATACCCCTACTATCAAGACCACCGTCCACCGTCGGGGGGGCACGGGGACAATGGGAAACGAACTCCGTGCTGCCGCAAGATTATCCACATTCGGTGACGGGAAGAAGTTTATACCACTCGACAAGTTTCGACAGATTGTATCCCCTGAATCGGTACAGCGAGAACTGGATTCTGGCCGAGATACTGAAGCGAATTCTTTCAAGACGGTCCAGGATATTTTTGCGAATCCCGGTTATACGAAAATATTCGCAATCCTGTCTCTAATTAACCAGGTTCAAGATATCGCCGTCTTTCTTCAGGCTGAACTAACTGATGACGACCTTCCATTTCATCGAACCTTTGGCCAAAGTAGTGGTCGCACCGCCTTGTTCCCCGATTTGCTTGTTCGAGGATGGCCAGAACCTATCTTACAAGCCTTTGAGAAATATCAGTGGATGCTTCTCGCACCAGTCTTTGACCTGTCTCCTCACAAGCTTTCCCATTATAAGATAGATGACGATGCGTGTCTCCCCTTCATGCTGGATGCGAATGATCGCAATTCCGCCCCAAGGGAGGGAGGGTTTTCTGAAGTGTGGAAGGTTATTATAGACCGTTCCCATGTCAAATCATACAATCGTGATGAGGTTGCCCAGGCTCAAGGCGTGAATGTAAGTCCAACTCTTGTCTAGCCGCAAATTTCATGCTTCTAATCAAAATTACAGACTTATGCCATCAAGCGACTTCATCCAGAAGCCTCAGCTGATAGTTTCATCGCTGAACGCAAAGTCTTCGAATGGTTATCGGGATCTTCTACTCAACATCTGATACGGCTTCTGGCGACATATGAGCACAAAGGGCGCTATCACTTCATCTTACCTTGGGCCAACGGGACTCTGTTTGACATGTGGGAAAACACCTCGCCACCGCCAACTATCACTGCCTCATCTGCGCTGTGGTTTGCGGATCAAGTACAAGGTCTGGTCGAGGGTCTGCTAGCAATTCATAGGCCACGTACAGTGCATGACAAGATGGAGAAGGGAGAGTTTTATGGAAGGCATGGTGACATAACGCCAACTAATATCCTTTGGCTCAAGGACCGGCACGATGATGCTTTCGGTACTCATGGTGGAAGATTAGTGATCAGCGATTTTGGCCTCACGGAATTTTATCAAAAAGACACCATGAGGGGGACGAAAGCTCAGACTGTCGCTTACACGGCAACCTACCGCCCACCCGAGTGCGACATTGGGGATCAACCGGCAACTGGAAGTTATGATATATGGGTCTTGGGTTGCGTACTTCTTGAGTTCGTGACATGGTACGTTGGAGGCTGGGATTCCTTACTCGAGTTCGAGAACTTGAGAGTACAGAATGACACGGACGTAGAAGGTCTGAAGGAAGATAAATTCTTTGTAACCGTCCAGGGCAAGAGTATCCGGACAGCACGGGTGAAACAAGACATAATCGAGGCAAGCTACCCCATTCTAGCCGGCTCCATCGGCAATCATTTGAATCATCCTCAAACTATAGCTAATCTGTGTGATTGACCAGTGGAGCGATCGAATCCGTGATCATACCCGCTGCACTCGGTACATGGACGATATGATTTCAATGATTATGAGCGGCATGTTGCAGGTCGACCCTCGAGATCGTATCACAACCGAAGACCTCCTCAGAGATGTTCGTGAGATGAGGGAGAAATGCAACCACGACGCGTTGTATTTCTCCCAGGCCGGCCTCCCCCCGGATGACCCGACTTTGACGGACTCTGTTACAGCCTACACCTGTCCCTTCAGAAAGCGGAATCCTCTTAAATTCAGCGTGACAGATCATACAACATGTGCTCTCTCGTCATATCCGGACATCCCACAAGTCAAGTAAGTATGGCCTCCGCTGGGCCCAAATGTGCTTTTGTCTTTAAAGAGACGTTAACGTATTATTTGTTCATTATGAATTAGAAAGCATGTTTTAAGTGCCCACATGAGGCCTAATGATGCCGATCCACACACCGCCGATGAGTTCGAATTAGGCGTATCCGCTGAGGCTTGTGACAAGTTGCGAAATAGGAAGACTGGTCATCAAATTTTAGAATGGAATACGCTTTGGGCTGTTCTTTTCCCAAACGATACAGTCATTCCCACTGGAGGTAAGAGTTCAGTATTTTTGTCCCCGGACCAGGCCGTCGTCGCGTCCTCTGCTCATCATCACGGCCCTTAGAATACGAGCCAGTCATCGAAGACCATGAGGTTCATCGCAAGTTCCTGAAAGGCTCCGGGCTATTTCGCGCTCTGTTTAGGACCATAGAATCGACTAGAGAGAATACCGCGCGCTCAGACATTGGCAGTGGGCCAATAGCGGATGATTGGCACATAGCTCGGGCAGTAATATCACAGCAACTAGGCTTTAGGACATTGACGGGCTCCTCATCACAACCCACATGGCCCTTCAAACCGCCTACCGTTTCGACATTCACGAGAAGCAGAAGGCGACACACCACCAAGACAGGAGTCAAACGGAGTAGAACCGCAAGCTCTCCCACTCCCACTCAAGACTCTGAGCGACCAAGGAAATCGTTACGGAAACTCGCGCCGCTTCCGTCTCGTTCCCCCCCTGACGAAGTTTCAGTACCCAATCCACAAATATTTGGAGAACCAGTGCGGAATTCTGGTGCTCAGATCCCAACCCCGCCTTCAGATGATATGGTGCAGGATTTTAACGCACATTTCCAGCCACTCGACGGAACTCACACGCAGCCACCAACTTTCGATCCAATGAGAGAGACAGAGAACGAGTCTTTTCAACTTCAACCGACCTTGGACGTCACGACAGAGATACCAGTCGCGCTTGATGCCACCTTAGCGACAAATTCCCATGAGGGGCAGTCCTACCAGGAGTTCGATTGGAACCTAGAGACGTTGGAGCCGATGCACCAAGCGTCATTTTTCAGTCTTTCAGAGCAGGATATGGCCGCTTTTGATCTAACCCAGTTCGTGAACAATTTGTCCGCCGATGGCAATATTGATTTCAGCGGACTTGGCAACGATACTGGAATTTTTCATGGGGGCTAGATTATACCAAAAACCGCCTTTCCATTGTTCTGTCAGTGTGGTGGCACCGGATCGCTTGTAGATTGGCGGGAGAATTTCGATTTCTGTTTAAACCCCATACACTCTTTTATTCGGGCGAGTCCATGTCATTTAGACATAACCTATTTGTGGAGACTGGAAGGCTGTATCCCTTTGTATAAATAAGTGGAGCTACAGGGTTGGGAAGACGAGGCTGAGGTACGACAAAGTGACCAGGGGGAGCAGATAGCTTCAAAAGCAAATAACCACAAGACTCGTGACAGCAAACAATACACAATACCACCCCTTTAAATATAGCATCGACGTTGTAACGTTATGATCAAATCAGACAGCAACCATGCCAAACCGTCCATTAACAGAATCAAACGCAGTCCTCCAAGCACGATAAACATGCCTCCCCGTATTAAAGAAATTCCCTCTGTCCGAGTTATACGCAAACGCAAAATCCGGCGTCACCGTAGTCGCTGCCCCCGTCCCAGCGACAAACCTCTCCACAACAAGCGGGAGATCTCCCAAGTTGACCTTGACAATTGCCCCATCATTAAGGACCTTGGTCGTTGCATCCCTTGGAATCGTCACCCCCAGCGGGACCCTCATTGACGAGTTACCTATCCCCGTATCAAGCAAGACTTCCCCGCTGTGGCAGCTTATTCCGTCGTTGAAGGAGATGCAATTACTCCGTAGAGAGGCCCAATCCCGCGGAACAGTTGGGATTCGGCTCACTGGCGGATTGGGATTTCGAGCGGGGAGGTCTTGGAATGTCATGCCCAAGGTGTTAGCATCTGTTAGGCCGACGTTAATCCCGTTGCTGTCGATGGTGTACCCTTGGATATGGGAGCCCATGCTCTGCCCTGCGATGGACTGAATATTGATAAAGGCGTTTTTGTCGGGCGTTCCCTGGGGTTGACCGTCAAGTTCGCGACCGAATCCAATGCCCATTAGTCGTACTGAGGGATTTGTGTCTGTCCATTCGGGAGCAGTGGGACAGGTATCGTTGTCTAGGGCTACATTATAGGATGAACATTTTACTTTTTTGGTTACGGCCAAGATGGGTACCGTGGATCTGGTTCGGGTTGTGGACGAGCGTGGGTTGAAATACAGATCGCGCGTGACCCAGTGACCTGTGTAGAGCAGGTCCGAGGAGGAGAGGAATTGCCACCCTTTGTTGGTTTCCAGGGCCTCGGTGGCGGGGTTCCAGTCGGACAGATCTTTGGAGGCGAAGAGGAAGCCGCATGTTCCGGTGTCGACTTCGGGGCGGAAGAGTTGCGCTGAGGAAGCGAAGGAATTGACGGTTACGTCGACTTTTAATTTGGCGGACCAGTCGACTGGGAGGGTCGTGTCTGAGAAGGGGATGTGGCCGGTTGTGCTGAAGGCGGTGTAAAGGCCTGCCCGGGTAAAAGGGAGGGAAATGAGGTGAAGGAGAAAGAGTGAGATGGCGAGCTTGGTCATGATGTGCAGTGAGATGATGATTTTGGAATCTGCTAGTGGTTCTTGTTGGTGGTGAGTTTGTTCTGATAAACCTTTCTTGCTGGATTGATGAGATGAGTTGTTCTTGACGGATGTTTTAAGTTTATATGCTCGATGAACTTCGGTCGTCTCGCACAACGGCGAAAAGATTGAACCGACATGTTCTTTCTTATCGGCGTCAGTCATCCTCGCATTCTTCGCATTATTCTCGCAGTCCTTGCCTTGCCCATTGCATCGATCGTGAAAGTGGCGAACTGTACTGGTTCATCGTGGCGTCAATACCATAGATATGAACGGTTTCAGACCATTGCAACATGGAATCTGGTGACCGCTATTCCGCGTCATATTTTCCAAGTCATAGCCTCGAGCGGCTTGCTAAGTTGGTGGGAGTATTCATGTTGTGTTACCGGGCTCGTCGCGAGCATCCCGAAGGGCTGAAGGAGCGGTCAGATATTCGGCTCGTAGTGGTTGTCAAGTGGAAGACATGCCGGCATATCCCGAAGCCACAATACCTAATTGAGGTTCGGCATGACTCCTTCGCTATCATTGAAAGAAAAAACAAAAAGCCAAAAGGATGTGAGAAATAGAAGGGCAGAAAAATCCGCTGTGGTCAGCTTAGGGAGAAGATTGCGCGACAAACGGAGCCTTATTTGGACCGATGTTATTAGGAGACAGGCTACCTTAGCTAGTACCGAATAATGAAAGTAAGGTCTTTCTTTGATCTGGTTTGTTCAGAGAAAACGTAAAATGATAGCAGGACATTAATCGCACGTTCAATTATCTCCTAATTGCATTCCCTGTCCCTCGAGCCGCCGCTTTAGCAGCTTCAAGTTGCTAATTCACTAATCTCGGAAATACCATCCCACTCGCGGTATTACTTCCAAAGCTCTGCAAAAAGGCCGCCAGCACAGGGTTCATGCCCATTTTCACAGCTCTATCCGTCCATTCCGCCAAGTCCATCACCTCCATGTTCGTCTCTTCTCCCTCACTGTTTGTACCTGCTATTCCAACCCAGTTGCTCAAATCATCCATAACCAAGTCTACACCACCCAAATGATGCAAGAACTTTATGTTGTCTTGTTCTGCCTGTCCCGCCCTCTCTGTTGGGCCCACAACAGCACTGACCACGCCTTGTACCACTTTATCCAAAGGGACCGAGTCCAATGCACCTTGGACTTCATGTTGTTGACTGCCGCCTCCGCCGCCGCCGCTCATGCAAGGTACACCGCCGATTCTGCGCGAGTAGCGAATTATATTATCCACCAGATCCAAATTCTCACTGATCTCATCTTTGCCATCGTGTCCCTGCCGGGTCCGTGATATGTTACTAGGCCGATGGATATATATCTCCCAGGTGGGAGCAAAAGCACAGGCTAATTTCTCAAGAAAGACCTCCGACGCCCATTTGCTCGCTGCGTAGCCTAGTATTGTCGTGCACGGGGGAGGGTGCCGCGCTACTGAGACCGGACGTACGGGATCTATACCAGCCGCGGCGGCAAACGAACATGTATTGCCGGATGAGATATAGTGTATGGGAATCTGTCGCGGGGCGGCGAAGGTAGCTAGGATCTTGGTGGATTGGACATTTGGTGCGCGGAGAGAGGCGTATGTCTTTAGGTAGGATACATCTGCCCCGTTGTGGATTATCATGTCGATTGTGGAGAATAGGGCGTTGACGGAGTCGGGGGACAGGCCGAGGGTGGGATGGGATAAGTCGCCTGGGTGTATGGTTATCTTGGGACTACAGGGTGATGATAATAGGCGGGATGAGGATTTTGACCGGACCGCGATGCAGCGCACATGTGCTATTAATGGGTTGGATATCAACACTGTCAGGAGGGCGCTGCCGAGGAAGCCTGTTGACCCGGTCAAGAGGATCGTTTTGGGATTCTTGTTGGTTTTGGTGGTGCTGGATGGGAATGAGTGATGCTGTTGCTGGAGGAGGGTTGGTGGAAGGTCGGTTTCCTCGTCCCAGTTTATGATGTTTGGGTTTGTAGAGGACGACTCGGAAGGTGAATCTTGCCCCCCCTTGAGAAGGCTGTCAATGGTTCGTGCCATGCCAGCAAGGCTGCTAGCATCGAACATGTCAATCAGCGAGAGATCAACCTCCCACCGTGTATGAATCCGCCGGCGCAAGTCGAGGAGCAGAATCGATGTCCCACCGATGTGAAAGAAGTCGGTCTCTTGGCGAATAGTAGCACGTGGACCTATCCTCTTGTCCAGTATTACATTTTCCTTGAGCTCCTCGAGCTGCTCCTCGAGTTCGGTCAGCTGCACAACATGGCATGCGTCGTCGGATGAGAATGACTCGGGCAACTCGAGCTGGCCAATGGCTCTTCGATCGAGCTTCAGTGTGTTGGTCAGGGCCAGAGACCAGTTGATTGATGTCCGAGTGTTGGTGATAATCCGGGTTCAGGACCACATGGGCAACAAGAAACATGTCGTCGAAGCCGCGTGTCTGTTCTGAAGAACGACGCACCGAAACGACGCACTCGCCGATTGCTCCAGCCGATGCTTCTATTAGGGAGCGTTCTACCTCTAACATGTCAATACGCTGGCCACGGAGCTTGATCTGGGTGTCTCCTGTGACACGCCCTTCGATGAACAGCTCGCCGTCTTCGCCCCAGCAGCCCAGATCACCAGTGCGGTGCAATGTGCTGCTCTTTCCTGGTGCAGAGAACAGGTCAGGAATGAAGCGGTCAGAGTTCAGGGCCTCATTGTTGAGATAGCCGACCGCAACCCCAGGACCTCCGATATAGATCTCACCCTGCACACCAGCGGGTACAGGCTTTAGATGTGCGTCGAGAACGTAGACGGCATAGTTTGGCAAGGGCTGCCCGACAGGGATGTTGACAGTCTTCCCTTGGACTGCGGTCTTGTCAAAGAAGGCTCGACACGGCAATTCCATGGTTGTGGCTGTCCACGAGATCTCAGTAGGGCCGTATGCATGGAATAGACGGAGATCCGGCCGACCGATGGCCGCAAATTCAGCGAACAACCCATCCACCCCCGGCTCGCCTCCTGTAATTGCACGACGCCAACACGACATTCCAAGACTGGTTCTGTCGCCGTACTTGAACCAGGTAGACAGTTCCGAGGTGCAAGTGAATGTGTATGTGATGCGAGCTGAGTGAATGAGTTCGGTGATGGCGCGAGCATCGCCCCGTAGCTTTCGAGGCACGATGACGAGTGTGCCGCCGAGACAGAGTGAGGTGAAGACCTGAATCAGGGACATGTCAAAGCCCACCGAGCTCTGCTGCAGAACGATCTCGTCACTGTTGAGGTCGTAAACCTGCGCCGTCCACTCTAGCCAATTCCTGAACCCTTCGTGTTTGAGAATGATTCCCTTGGGCGTACCGGTTGAGCCCGAAGTATACAAGATAGCAGCTGTATCAGTTGCTTTGGCTGTGATGTCTGGTCGTTTCTGTTGTCTAGATGGAACCAGCTTCGACACGTCGATAACTTTTTAGCGCCGAGACGTGTATCTTGTCAATGTGTCGATATGTGTCGTTATCAACCAGAAGAACGCTTGGTTGACAGTCTTTGATCATTGTGGCAAGTCGTTCCCAAGGATTTCCCACGTCCAAAGGAATGTACACCGCGCCGATACGCAAGACGGAGAGAATGGACGCAATCCAGTCTGCTGTTGGTTCTTGGAGGACGGCGACTCTAGCGCCTGGGCTGACACCGCCAGCAAGCAGCGCAAAGGCAATTGTCTCGGCCCGGTGTCGCAACTGACTGTAAGTGATGACTCTATTACTATCCCAGCGCACGGCTGGATGGTCTTGGCGTATGTCCATGATTTCGTCCATCTGGTGCACGATGGTGTCCGGCCATTGAGTCTGGAGAGACGGTCCACGGCTGAAGCCCAGTGCGCGATGCACCTCTTGGGCATCAAAGACGCCCGGCTCGGCAATGGAGATGCTGCGGTGAGCCGCAAAAGCTTGCACGAGAAGCTCGTAGCTGCGGGCAAGCCGTTCCACATCCCGTTTGCTGTAAAGATCACTGCGCACGATCAGCATGGCGAGACAGTCGCCGTCCGAATCGTCGATGATGTCAAGAGCTATGTCGTATGCCATCTTTGACACTTGGAACGATTGCATCTCGAGCTGGTAGTCGGCCGGCCCAGTTCATCTTCTCGCGCTGCCCAAGACGGTAATCGACAAATGTTTGGAAAATCGGTGTGCAAGTCGCGGATCGAGGAGCACGCAGTCTGTCAGGCCCGTTGTTTAGTTCTGCATCAACATAAAGAGATGGCATGCGAAGGAGGAAACCACTCACTCGTTCAATAAGACCTGAAACGGCACTTTTGCATGGCTTAGTGCTCTCAGCACCTTTTGTCTCGTGTCCTTGAGAGTGTCCTCAAATGAAGCTCCTTTATCAACAGCCTCGAATCTCAAAGGCAACAGATTGACAAGAGGTCCCATGACTTCCCGATCCTCCTGCTCAACGCGATTCGCATCAGCAATCCCGATAGCCACATCTCGCCCCTGCATTGCGGCAGCAGTATGTCTTGCCAGCAAGACCCGCATAACGCCCAAGTAAAAGTGGAAGGGCGTGGGCTGGGAGGGAGGTCGAGGTAGTGGCGCTCTAGGTCGCGGAGGAGGACTTGGAGAGAGGTGCCGTCGACTACCAGACTGTGAGACGAGAGAAGTAGGAAATGCCGTGTAGGTGTAAGAGTCAGCACCACGATCTGGAGGTTCTCAGCGGCCGCAATATCGAAGCTGTGGGCCTCTAGCCGCTCTTTAGCGGCGGCAACCTCTGACTCGTTCTGGATGTGCCGATACTCGGCATGTATGGTGCTTTGAGGCAAGACGCCTTGAGTCGGTCTGCCATGAGTCTCAAAAAAAAAAAAATGTTCTGAGGATCGAATGCCGCTGTCCGATGCTCTGTAGGGCATGCTCGAAGGCGTCGAGGCGGAGCCGACCATTCAGTTGGAATAAAGCGGTATGATTCAGGCTCGACTTGTCATCTAGGAAAGCCAAGACAAACCAGAACATGCTCTGGCTGCAGGAAAGGGGAGATGTCTCCTCATAGACAGCTTTCGTGTGTTTATCTTTCTGGTCTTTGTTAAATTTCGTCCTGTTCAAGATCGCGTCCTCTTTGCCCACCCCAAATTCGGACACTGCTGAGGAAGGTGCTGTGTCATCCTTCTCGGAGCCATCGGTTGGAGTAGAGTGCCTGTCACATCCTTCACCATCGCTAATCGACTGTGAATCCGACTCGTCTTCCTCCCGGGGCTGTTGCGCAAGGGCTGTCTTCGTTATCGTCGGTACCGGAGGACAAATGGCAACCGCTGGAGTGGAGATTCGGAGTCTAGACTGCGCGCTGGGCTTGTAATCATCAACATTTATCAACGGGATCCATGCAGCCGGTATTGTCTGGGTCGCTGTTGTCACTAATTCCATCATCGTGGAGCCGCTCAAGACCTTGAGTACCGGAATGTTGACTTGCAAAGTTTTCAGAAACCATGCCCGAATCTCGGTGGCAAGTAGCGAGTCTGTTCCCATCTCGCTCAGACGCAGAGTCGCAGGGTCTTCCTTTGCCAGTTGTTCAACCGGGAGACGGTACAGTGCAGATATTCTGGAAAGAAAACCTCCCAGTATAGCATTGTATATCTCATCCCAGCTGCTCGCTTGACGCAACCGGGTCTTGAGCGGAATCACTACTTCAAGACCGCCATCCCTGTCATCCACACCATTGCCATCTCCAACATCGTTACGAAGAAAGTGACCAAGGACTGGATTGCTCGCCCACATGGGCTTATCCTCTTGTCCAATTCCGATTCGGGGAATTCCCGTAGTCACTTCGATACTTGCGCTACGGCCGCTTCCTTGGCCAGAAACAGGCCGTCCAGCGAAAACAGCCTCAGCAAACAGTCGATGGAAGTCCTGCTCCGAGAGGAACATGCCCTCCCCGGCATCAACCTGGCGGCGCAAATCTCTCTCCCTGTTCTTCTCCGTAACGTAGCCTACCCCAAGAACGGGGCCAATGTGAATGACACTGGAAGCGAGGCCTTGACGACGGCGGTGCTCGGCCAGCGCACTCATGAACAGATTGGCAGCAGCGTAGTTGCCTTGGCCGGCGTAGCCCACAACACTGGATGCCGACGAGAACATGACAAAAAAGTCCAGCGGAAAGCCCGTCGCGCCTTGGCCAAAGAGGGAGTGCAGGTGAAGACTTCCTTGCACCTTGGGCGCCGTTACGCGTTTTAGTTGGTCTAGTGTCATTTCGGGCAGCGATACATCGTCGAGAACCATGGCTCCCAGGGCAACACCCCCAACAGGAGGCATGGATGAGCAGATGGAAGCGTGGGTATTGCGCACAGCTTGTTGGTCTGTCAGGTCACAAGGAAAAGCTCTGACCGAGACACCGGCGTTAGCCATGCCAGCCAACCAAGTATTCGGGATACTCGGACGGCGTGACGAGATGGCTATGTGACGTGCTCCGCGGCGGAAGAGCCACTCACAGAGAGACAAGCCTAGACCATGGCTTAGACCGGTGAGCCAGTAAGTCTTGTGGCTCGAGAGGAAGATGTGGCTCTCTACAGGCATGATCTGGACAGAGACAGGCGAGGTGGTGACCCAGTCCACTATGGTATGGCGTCAAGTTTCGATGCCCGCTCGGTATGGTCAGCCGAGACAGTTTGTGCCAGTGTCAGTACATTGAGTCGGCTGCGAGGACGCACCGTCTCTGCCAACGAGTACAGCGCTATCGAGGTGAGTTGAGCGCTTCCCACCTCGAGCACTGCATCACGCTGCCACCTCGTCGTTAGTCGCAGCCTGAGAAGAGTCTCGGCAATGACACGGGCGTCCACTCGGTTCTCATTAACAAAATCCAAAAACTGCAAGTCCAAAGTGGGAAGCTGTCGAGGAGCAGGGCGCAGAAGCCCGATCATCATATTTGCGTGCGGTTTTGCGTCAAGACGTGATGTTGAGACCAATAGGAGTGTACTGGCTCGGACCAAGCTTCCACGGAGAGCATCTCATGCCGCTTCTGTTGGACCGTTACTCGCAAAGAATGGCTGCTCTATATCAGGCAAGCTCAGGACTGTTGCCTTTTCGGATATCATGCGATCAACAGCCACTTCAGACCAGGATCCCACCGTTGTGATTTGACAAGCGCTGAATGGACGCAAGAGGCCCTGTATCTGATCTGCCAGCCGCATCTGGGAAGCAGTTCTGCCAGACACAATCACCAGGTCTTCGAGAACATGTTTCTTGGTTGTGTTGAGCGGTTCGCGAAGGATCATGACCCTCTCATCAGTAGCTTGGGCAACCATCACGACCAGGGGCGCCACCAGAGGGTCCACGCTCGCCGTTGCGCTGTCCGCACCGCCAAAACCTGTATTGCGAAGCAGGGCGTCCCATTGTTCGACTCCCACTAATGGTGACAAGGCGCGGCCATCATCTCGGCCTGCCCACCAGCCTGGAAATGCCCCAAATATGGTACCTAGCCTGACATTGACGTCAGGCAGGCCCTCAAGCATGACAAGATATCCACCCGGGCGTAGAAGAGACCAAATATGGGCTAGAGTGGTCTTGAGGTTAGAAGTAGCGTGCAGGACCATGGATGCGACTATTACATCGAAGCTGTGTGGACGGAATCCTTGATCGGCCGGAACCTTGTCGATGTCGAGTGTCTTGTAGATCATGCCGCGCTGCTGCTTGCCCCTGAAATGCTCCTGAGCTGCCGGAAAGAAACCAGATGAGACGTCGGTAAAGGTATACGAGGCGTAGGTCTGCTCGATTTCAGCAAGGACGGCTCTCGTCGCACCGCCTGTTCCAGCACCAATCTCGAGAAAGTGGCAATGCGGATATCGATGCACAATTTGCTTGACAGCCTTGCGCAGGAAAGATGTGTATATATCTGAACCCAGCGATGATCGGTAATATTCTTCCAGCAGGCCGTCTGCTATGCCAAGCTCAATGGCTTGTATTTTACCAGTCGCAATGTCGGCCAGTTTCTCCCCGACACGGGTCAGGAGTTGGAGATCGATGACATGGGAAAACTCAGCAGATGCTTTGGATATCGTCTCATCGGTATCATCGTTCCACTGGGTTTGCCAGAAAGACCAAGAGCCACTCCGGGCTTGACGGACAGAGTGCTCTGCGAACTGGAAAAGACATGAGAGAGGTCCCGAGGAGCGTGCAGGGTGGCCAGGCGGAACACTTCTTCCGAGTCTCTGCATATAGTATATCGACACTCGCTCGAGGAGAAACGCGAGCTGCTGCTGTTCTCGACTGGGAATAAAGTCCTTCCCCGCCAGACTGGCATCAGGCGCAGCCACGTCCCATACCGTCGTTGAGAACACCTCCTTGTCGTCGTCGGCGGTTCGAGCCCCAAATGGCACGCACTCCAGGCCCTATACTTGTATCATCGCCTGAAGCGTACCGGGTGCGTAAATGTCAACATCCCTGTCAAAGTGATCAGTATCGAGCGGTTGCATTGCATCGCAAGCGAACGCTCGACTTTCCCCGTCGGCCATGGCCGCTCTTGTCAACGAGATGTCAACCCGGACGCTCCGTATCCTCCTTGGAACATGCAAAGCCCAAATGGCACCGTCATAGGGAACTGAACGTGCAAGAAACGTCGACTGAAAGGCCATATCAAGGACAGCTGGATGGACGAGCAAGCCCGGTAGGCTCTCCAGCTTGTCAAGTAAACCGGTGGCAAAGCCAAGACGCCGTTGAGGCCCCGAAAGAGCACGGAACGTTCCCGTATACTGATAGCCGACCTGTTCGAGCGATTCGTAAAATTCGGCAGTCGGGATGGAAATCATGCAGGGCGGTGGAATGGTTCGTTCCGGAAGTGCAGCAGCCATGTTACCGGTCGACAAACCACCCAGCGTGATCTTGACTCGGCCGCTCGCGAGAAGTGCAAGATGAGTACTCTGATGGTCGATGGACGCATTGTAACTGAAATCGGCCGTGATGGTGCCGCCTTCTCTGGATTGCCAGCCTTCTGTAAGCCACATAGCGTAAAGACTGCCTCAACATCGACATCATCCGGATCAAAGGTTAAGGCCTTTCCCAGCTCCAGGTCTGTTACCTCTACTACCGATACAAGCGCTCCCTTAACCACCCAAGTCTGAACGCATGCTTCGATAACCAGGACGACATAACCAGCGGCGGGGAAGACACTCTGACCCTGTAAGCGATGGCCATTTACCCAAGGGATCTCCTTCAACCTGAGAATGTTGCGCCACCGGACTACGTCTTCAGTGCTGTCCGGCGTGACATGTCCGAGGAGCGGATGACCAGGGCCGATCCTGAAGCGTTGAGCCCTGGAATAACGACTCTCATGCCAGTACTCAGTGTCATGATCCCACGCATATGTTGGCAATCCCTTGACAAGTCTGGGCCGGATTTCCATGTCAGGCCTCTGCATGAAACGCTCAAAGGCCGACAGATCGACATAATCCCTGCCTAGATGTGACCATAGCTGACCTATACCCTCGGCAACCGTGGTGACAGCACTGGTTCCGCGACGGAGCAAGCAGACGTAAGGCGGGGACGACGTTGATTTATTCCCTTCAGCTTGCAAGGTATGCAAAACAGGCCCTTTCAGCGCCGGATGCGGCCCAACCTCTACCACCAGGTCCACCGTTCCCGTAGCAGCGACTGCTCGGACAGCCTGCATGAACAGCACAGGCCTGGTCAGATTCTCAGCCCAATACTTTGCTCCCAGTCCCTCTTTCTCTCCAGCAGTAATCCTCTTGCCCCTCATAAACGCTCGAATACCACGTCACATCATCATCATTCGCCTTTCTCTCGGGCTGTATTCCCAATCCCTCCAGCGCAGCGAGATACCTCTCTCCATACTGTCTCATATGGGCTTCGTGATGATAGGCCCTGTCCACTTTCAAATTCTCGCAAACTTGCCTTCATCGCTCAGTACATCCCGCATCCGCTCAACAGCATCTCGATCTCCACTGACAGTGACACTGACCTCCGAATTGACAGCCGCAATTTGCACCTTGCCGCGGAAATGTCTCGACTGACAAAGCCCCTGGACATCTTCTAGAGTGTTCTCCACAGCCATCATAGCTCCCTGGGTACTGCTTCCAGTTGTGGTCTGACTAACCGCCAAGCCCCTATAATAAGCAATACATATCGCCTCATCAGCACTCAAAAACCCAGCTGCATACGCTGCCACGATCTCCCCCGAAGAATGCCCAACTACACAAGAGAAGTGCACCCCGGAAGCTCGGAGCATATCCACTTGTAAGATCTGTATAGCGGTGCATAATGGCTGGGAAAACTCCGCTTGAGAAATGCGCGATGTTTCTGCGGGCGCTTGCAGTTCGGAGACGATTGTCCATTTGGGACGATCAGGTTCGGGAAGCTGTGCGAGGCGGGCGTCGAGAGAGGAAATTAATTCTCGCGCTCCTGGGCTGGCATGAAGTAGTTCGGCGGCCATGCGGGCATGCTGCGCGCCTTGGCCTGTGAATATGCCGAGGATTCTGACCTTGGGGTTTGGGGACTGAAGTGAGCGCATGATGCTGGTCATGTCAGAAGAGAGCAGCGCCAGTTTGGCAGATAGTGCAGATAAAAGGTCCGCGGTGGATGTTGCAGAGAGGCCGATGCTGAACGGCAAGTGAGAGCGACGTGCAAGGGTATATGAGAGATCAAGAAGTGGCACGTTTGGATTAGAACCTAGGTAGGCGTGGAATGCGGTGAGGTAGTTGATAAGTGAAGTTTTGGACTTGGCCGAGAAGACAAAAGGGGCGATAGATATTGGAGCACCAGTTTGGGTATGTTCCGAGGAGGAGGGAAGACGGGTGTAGTTTTCGATAATGGCATGGCAGTTTGTACCGCCGAAACCGAAGCTAGACAAGATTAGTTCAGTCGATGTCGACCCAGTCAGTGGAGGGAGAGTGGCAAAAGACTTACCAGTTAACACTAGCTCTCCGTACAGACACCTGTGGCCACGGAAGGGCTTGAACTGGGACTTGAAGATTCGAGTAAAAGGGTGCAATCTTGGGATTCAGCTGCTCGAAGTGCAGGTTGGGAGGGATGGTCCCTTTCTGTATCGCCAGACCTGCCTTGAGCAGCGCTGCCAATCCGGCTGTGCCCTCGGTGTGGCCAATAACAGATTTAATACTCCCTGCGTACAGCTTCTGCTGTTCTTCCTTTGATGCATGTGGGGGAAAAAAGGCAGTGGTAATGGCTTCGGCTTCTATGGGATCACCGACCGGTGTCCCGGTTCCGTGTGCCGCAAAGTACTGTGGGCGGTCGCTCGGGTTCGACAAATCCAGACCTGCACGTTTATAGCAAGCTTGTATAAGACTTGACTGGGCTGAGGCGCTCGGTCTGGAAGTTTGTCAACAAACATTCAGGGGCTTCAGGGGTAAAAGTGGGGCAACCTCAACAACACTATAGTGACCACAAATTCACGATGAAAAGAGAAAACTCACGTTGTCAGCCCTTGTGTCCTCCCATCCTGATTAACTCCAATCTCCCTAATCACAAACTCAATCTCATCACCGTCCTCCTCAGCTTTCCCTAGCCTCTTCAACACAACAGCCGCAATTCCCTCGCCCCTCCCATACCCATCCGCATCCTGATCCCACATTCTAGACCTGCCATTAGACGATAACATGGCCAATTTCCCAAAACTCAGCCAATTCTGCGGATCCAGAATCAGATTCGCCCCAACCACAACCGCCACATTCGACCCCCCCGCCCTCAGGTGCTGAACAGCCTGATGCACCGCCACCAGACTCGAACTACACGCCGTATCAATCGTCAGACTCGCCCCGCGCCAATCAAAAAAATACGACACCCGATTCGACACAATCGCCCTAGCCGTCCCCGTCGCATGATACGTCCCGATCGTGTCCTCGTCCCTCAGCATCAATCTCTCGTATTCGCCCAACATACAGCCGGCAAAGACACTCGTATCGCTTCCCTCTAACGCCTCGATGCTATACCCTGCTGCTGAGATTGCTTCGTAGACAGTCTCGAGGGCAAGACGGACTTGTGGGTCCAGAACGTTGGCCTCGCCGGGAAAACGGCAGGCCGTACCGATTACGGCGATGGGCTCGGGTTGTGGTTTGTCAGGCATGTTAGAATCGTGTACTTTGGATTTGAAACTTTTTTTCACGTTGAGCTGTCGGACACGTGCTTAAGGGTTTTTGATATCTTCACGATGAGCTGACTGGAGTCAACATTGAAGTTAAACATTCGTGAGCAGAGACCCTGTTGCTACACCAAGCAATTGGACAGATGATAGGGCAAGCTTCCAAGTTTTATTGCAAAGATCGCCCCTATCCAACAGTTGTTCCGTGTCATGCCTGGCCGCAGCGCTGTCAACAAGTCAAGTCAAGTCAAGTCTGGGGCCAAACTTGACTTGACTTGAAGAATTTGTCCCAGACTTGACTTGAATGACCCCCGACTTGACTTGACTTGGAAGACTTGCCAAGACAGTTAAAATGAGGTTATTCCGAACCCGAGATATATAC
>MU858155.1:0-22249 GCA_033297075.1 Rhypophila decipiens
GGCATCATGCTTCTGTCAAAAGTGCGAGAGCGCGATGTCGTGGGCAACAAGATACCAGAAAACATGGCAGCAGCGGACGAGAGGCTGGAACGGCTAAGTGATGCCACCATCAGGGATTGGGATGACTGGGATTGATGAAGTGATTATTAGAAGCACCGGTATGGAAGTGTATGCAGAATGACAAGAAATAAAATCTTTTTAGAAATGAACTGCCACATTTACAGTCGGTCGTTGATCAGGGCTAAACTGAAAAAAAAAAAAATTTCGTCTTCTCAGCGCGATCGAGGGGTGATTAAACTAGGCGTGAAAACGCAAAAGATGAGCTCGACGCGAAAGATATCGGTGGGTGCAAAAATGTTCAGTCCGGTGATGTTAATTTCTGACAAGTAAGAACGGTTGGGCGTGTCAGGTTGGCGGTGGAGGGTGCGTACAGTCAGGTGATTGATGAATGATCTTCATCTCTGACGGGAAGAAGGGTTGGGCCGGATTGGGTTGTCGGTACAGTTCAGGCGATGTCATTTGGGACGATTTAGAAGGGTTGGGGACGGGTTGGTCAGGTTTGATGGAAAAAAAAAAAAAAAGTCCGAGTAGAAGTGGGGCGGGATGGGGTTGGCGAGGGCGGCCCACATAAGGACCTTTCGTTCCTCAAGGCATGAGGGGTACAAGGCATGAGGGGTACAAGGCATGATGGGTAGGGGCTTTTCTGCGCGTCCTCTAAGAGCCTTTCGTTCCTCAAGGCACCTTTCGTTCCTCACAAGGCAGTGGGGCGGGATGGGGTTGGCGAGGGCGGCCCATAAGGACCTTTCGTTCCTCATTCCTCAAGGCAAGAGCCTTTCGTTCCTCAAGGCAAGGGGGACCCATAAAGACCTTTCGTTCCTCAAGGCATGTATCGTCGTGGAATGCAGTCATAAACGAATTCGGTATACAATGAATGATGATGAGTAATCAGAGAGTGTGGAAAGAAAAAAGAAAAAGTCAACAAAAGAGAATCGAATCTGTGACCTCGGTCTGGACGATGTAGGTTTTCCAAAGATTATATACCGGAGTATTTTGAGCCAGTGCACGGTCATATCCGGTAAAAGGCAGGATATGAGTTCGTAACTTGCTCTGGCTCGCTCCGGTGAAAGCTGGTCTGGTTTGCTGGAGTTATATACCAGCTAGCGTAGCGTGGTAGGTATTGTGGTTGGGGCCGACTAGGTCGAGGAGGGGCGAAAGGCATACACGTAAGGTAAGCAGGTCATCTTCCGTCTGAAGTCCATGTTCCTGCAATCCAATATAGGGTCTTTCTTCAAAGCGAATTTCATTGGAGAAGACAAAACAAAGCACAAATGGACAGCCCAAACTACCTTTACAAAATGTATTACACTAGTTGAAGCCATTGCCCGAGGCCTCCTCGACGGTTTTACCGTTTTCGATCTCCTCAATCTGCTCACCAAATCACGAATCCCCACAAACTCTCCGCGCTTCCACTTCAGCATCAATCACAGCTGCTCCTCTTGATCCCCGGATGTCTGCGCTGTTGCCCGTGAATCCTTAAGGATACCAACATTCCAGTTAACTAAATGCATGTTACCATCGCTGCTCTCTTTCGACGCCGCGACACCGACACTACAAGACATCAACGGAATGAGGGACTTACAGACGGGAGGAGTATACTGCGCCGGAGGAGAAGGGGAAACGCTGCTACCAGTCGACGACTTGCGTCCGTGTTCAGATCTCGGCGGTGTAAGGGCGCTATTTGGGACGTTGTTGAACAGAGGTTTATTGACGCTAGGTGTATTGGCGGGAACTGGTTTGAAGATGGATTGGTTCGGTGCGTTGGTTCGATTTTCCGATCCCTGGGGCTTCTTGTCAGCCTCGCGGGGCTTCATGGCTTCGGGCTTCTTCTCAACAGTCGGATGGTTGGGTTGCTTTTTTAGTCGACGCATCGGAGACGGTGAACCATTCGACGAGGAGGACGGTTTATCTGCGGAGGATCGAGATGGTCGTGATGCTTCACATATGGGTTGTCAGGTGGACTCTTGGGAAGAAGCAAACCTCTTTACGGGGCACTCACCTGCCGCCTCTCGGGGTCGATACCGTTTACACTCGTTCAAGCCGCCGTCGAGGATCTTGAGGTCTTGCTGCAACATTTCACGCTCTTCACGAACGGATCTCGTCTCCGAGCCTAGCCTCGCCAGCATCTCATCGTCCATGCTGTTAACCATGGTCGACTGGAACATTTCTGGAATTTTGCGAATCAGACAGTTCTCAACGGCGAGGATCATGATGTTTTCGGTAAATGTGCTGAGGCTCATCTGTTACGGAGTAGCAGATTGTCAGCATCTCCAACGTTATCGCTGTTGACACACGTCAATAGAGGTATTCTTACCTCATAGTACGTCAGCATACTATCAATGACACCTTCGGTATTGAACTCGCTGACATTAGCGGTCTTGAAATCCCTGATGCTCAGCATACGCCTTTGCACACGAGCAGATAGCTGCTTCAAAAACGCTTCATCGACTTGGCACGCATAGTCGCCCTTGTAGTGGCCAAGAAGTTCCTCCAGCTTTTCAGCCAGCACGTTCTCCTTTTGCTCCAAAAAGGGCTCCACACATTCCAGCAAGATTGCATCTCGGGTTGTGCTGTCGACAACAGCGTGGTTAAGCAGCTCGTCAATGAAGTCGCGGACGCCGTCCATTACCAGTTGGATATGCTTGGTCGCAATGCCCTGCCAAGGCGATACCTGTTTCTTGAACAGCTTAAAAGCGAGGGAGGGATTCATGGATCCAGGAAGCTCGGTCCCCTGCTCCGACATGGCCTCCAACTTGATCTCTTCATTAAGATCCTTCCACGATACCTCGACAGGATCTTCGAACTGATCATAGGAACTCGTGATGGTGTGGACAAAGTTGTAGGAGGATTCAGTATTATTCTGCCACGATTCGGGCAGACAGTTTCCACCCGGCATCCGGACAACACGAGTCAGACCCTTGTCGGAGAGGACATACGCAAATGCTCTGTTCAAGGCTCTGATTTGGGCGCGAAGCTTCCTGTGACTCGGTGCATCCGCTGGTGAGGAATCGTCGGACTCCATACCACCACCGAAGAAAGCATCGTCGCTGTATATTCCACGGACAGCATCCCTTGACAGACGCTCGAAACGACTGGAGATTCCACCGAGATAGGCACGATGCTGGCCGGGCGAGGATCGTGTGTCACCCAGCCCAATCAGGCGCTCCCGTCGCTTAGTCACAGCGTCCTCAATGCCGCGGATCACTTCCGGGAGACTCTGCTTGACATGGTCGAAAAGAACAGAACTCAATCTGCCCCTGAGTTCAGCGATGCCCTTATTCCCCGAGCCAAGGGTCTTCCACATGGTCGACTGGAAGAACTCCTTTTCGTTCTTGTCTCGATCTTCGTACGAGGTGTTGGCTTCTGACTCGAGTTCGTTCCTGTTGCGAAGGACATGCCAGCCGAGCTTGAATCTGTACTCGGAATCATCGCGGTTCCTGGCCACGTTGATGTAATTCCGCTGACGCTGCGAGTTTTGCTCCAGCGTGTCAGGCTTGGTAATTATGCCCAGGGTGCGCTCCCTACGCGGGTCATATCTACGGGCCTTTTCAAGGACGACTTGGTTTTCGAGGTCGTTGTTGGCTGCGATCACGGCGAGTATGATGCTCGACTTTTGGGCCATATATTGCGCGGTTAGGGACTCAACCACTTCTCGACCTTCAATAGATGCCTTCGATGTGGCAACGTGGAAGAAGCCCGGGAGATCGACCAGCGTTAGTTGTGGGAGATCCGGACCTTGGATCTGGACTCGAAGGACACTCTGAGAGAAGCCATTGCCTTGAGGGCTGATGCCCATGTGGGTTTTGGCTTCTTCCATGATCTTCTCCAGCTCATCGGGGCCAAGGCTTGACTTGTTATACCCCTCGAGGGGTTGGACTGGATGGTCGACGCCGAAGCCATTGCGGGGGTGAATCACCTGGGCTTCAACTTTGCGGTCTGGCGAGGTACGGAGAACGAGTTCAGTGGCGAAACGGGTGCAGAGGCCACTCTTGGCGGGAAACTTGACGCGCGAGATGGCTTCGAGGACGGAGCTTTTGCCTGAGGACTGGTCGCCAACGACGATGATTTGCGGGAGTTCGACATACGAGTCCACTCCGAGATAGCGCAGCTTGTCAATGGTGTCTAGAAGTTGCCTGGGTTCGCCGTCGAGTTGGTGGAGGGCGGTTGTGTCGATCCCGCTGTCGACGGGCTCGACGCTGACGGATTCCTCTGTTGCGTGGGGCATGATGACGAGATTTTTCACGAGTTCTCTTCTGCTTGGAGCGACTGCACAGGAGACAATCGAATATGCCTCCACCCGAGAGAAATGATGCTCTGCGATTCAGGGAGCTATACAGAGCAAGAGGAACAAAGAGCGACTACCGGAGTCGACGTAACCAAATTGAAGAGTATGGAATGAGTACTGAGTTGCTGATAAGATCTTGAGAGACCATAAGATCTCTGCACAGACGCTTGCTTCTTGCTCGACTATTTATCTCCAGTCACCATTGCACTGGGAGCTCATGATTCCAGATATGAAACGGTACAGCCACGAATTGTCTCTCTGGATTTGCCAAGGGCGCAACAAGCCCAAGTATCAGTACCAGAAAACACAGTTTTTGATCCGCACGTCCATGTCTATCGATGTTGAGATTTCCTGGCTGCCTAACTGGGACCTGGGAAAGCACAGCCTGATGCATCTGAAAATCAATGACCAGGTTGGATATCCAGACAAACTCCGTGATGCATAAAGAAGGAGAAACACGGATCATACACTCTAACCCTTGTCGAGGAGTTGTCTTTACCAGGTGTCAGGGCTGGGGGCTAGGTCTGTTGGTGCCAACGACGCCGCATTATTGGCTGGACAGACCCGACAGTCTGGCACCACTCACAATCTGCCAATTATAACACCATTAAGCGCCACATAATGTGATGGACCAGATACCGAGACCTTTATCCATCAGCTTTTGACCGGGATTTTGTGGGGGGTGGCGTTTTTCTGGTGACCGTCGTTGAGAGATCCCATTGCCAAGTATGCAGGGGATTGGGTGAGCCCTCAGCAAGCTGTGGTTTAAGATCTGGATGTTGGCCTAGATGATGACCTGCACTGTATGATATGGGACGCATTGGCCGCCATACTGGAGCTGTCGAGGACCAACAACTGGATGGGAAGCTATCGGCGCTGTGGTACAGAAATGGCTGCATATAAGGTCGCGGGGGACCCCTTCACCTGCTTTCTAAGCCCGGACGAGGAAGATAGCACAGGTAGATCACAACTTGAACCTGGTCCTGGGAACAGAACAAGGATGCATTGACTCGGAAGTCGGAACATTGCCGCGGTATCCGTAATGAGCAGCCTACAAGCGCGTGGTTATGCAAGCTCGCCGAGCTATCACAGGGCTGTGTTATGTTCAAGATCCGGACAGACTTATGCGCCTGTCAACAGGGACATTTGGAGAGATGCTATTCCCCTCGTATCGGGCAAGGGCATCATATCACAAGTTCAGTCTCCTTCTCGGGCAGCCGGACTTCTATCCCTCATTGATGGAGGACTGTGCTCTGAAATCAAGGCTGGATTGCCTCCAACGGTTTGATCAAGCGGGAGACAGATGCCGCATTCTTGAGTCGAGTTTAGGGTCCACGGATGAACTCAGACGGGCATCCACGTGCCTGTTTGGCTTGCTCACCCCAAACGAACCCAACAGTTCGAACGGGTACCACACAGAAATGCCAATGGAGCCTCTGTTTCCATATTTGATCGACCGCTGAGATGAAATTGGTGTTCAGTACCAAGCAATAAGACATCATTACTGCCTGCAACACCGTCTTGCGCTGCGGATTCTTAATTATTTTCATATAGTATTCCACTAACTACTCCATGAGATGAACATGAATGTAAAAGTACAGAATATAATTGTTACAGACATCACATATCTACACATATCAACAACACATTATATACATTATACAGGCCGGTATCCCCGATTGACTCATGTCATCTGGAGCCGTGTCGCTTAGTTCGCCTCTTTGGACATCACCCGCGGCACATAAACCTCCTCCAGCCTCTGCTTCATGATCCTCTCAGCAGAGGCAGGATCCATCCTGTGCTCGGGACCGCTCCGCATCATCTGCCCCACCAAAAACATGAGCTTGCCCTGCGGATACCCCTTCTTGCCCGCGAGGCCTTGCTGGAACCTGACAAACTCCCCCAAGACCTTCTCCTGACCGTCCACAACCTCATCCGCGAGGTCGGCATACTCTTCATAAGACAATTCGTCAAACCAAAGCGACTGCTCCTCAATCACATCCGTGACCCCACCAGTCACAATCTCGCCCCGGAAAATAGACCAAAGCAGCTCCTTGGCCACGCTGGCCGTGATCTCCTTTTTATACAAGTGCGCAAGGAGGGTTGCCAAGTCGCCCGAAGGAATCGCACACTCGCCATCAGCCGTCATGCCCAAGTCGCTCGCGACCTCGGTGAGTTTGCCCAGCTCATGGAGACACCAATTCGCAGCTAGTAAAGCATGTTTCTGCTCCCGGCGTCTCATTTCTCCAGACTCGGCATCATCCACCGCAGCAGTCCCCGCAAGAGCCACCACATCATCCTCCTCTTCTCTAACAACCCCCAAGCCCAGCTTCTCCTCCAGTTGATCCAAAACCCGATAAAAGTACTGCACCCTCGCGCCATTATCCAGCCCCATCAAAGCCATGGCATCCTTGGTACTCAACCCGTACCTCCCCACCAACTGGTCAATTTCCTGATCAGGAAGAACCCCCATCGAATCACCCAAATACCTCACTAGCCCTGAATCAACAACCACAGGTCCCAAGTCAGGATCAGGCATATACCTATAATCCACCTCCCCTTCCTTTCCTCTTAACCTCCTCGTCTCGCCACTCCCCAATGACCACCCACGTGTCTCACCTAGAATCGTCCCCCCCTCCTCAAGTACTCGAATCTGACGATCCCTCTCTGCAATAATAGCATCCTCCACCGCCTTGAAGCTATTCAGATTTTTTATTTCCGTCCGTGTGCCCAGCCCAGTTTCTCCCGCCCGTCGAACACTGACATTAACGTCCGCTCTCAAGCCGCCACTTTCCATCCCTGAAACACATGCATTAACAGCGTACAGCAACATCTGCACTTTGCGCACAAACGCAGCTGCCGTCGCGGGGGAATGCATCGTTGGTTCCGTGATAATCTCAATCAACGGCACGCCAACACGATTAAAATCCACATGGTGCGTTTCTGCTTGTCCATCATCTCCCTCCTGAGTACTCATAACCATAGTCTTGCCAGTATCTTGCTCCATCTGGACTTGTTTGATCCCAACTCTGAAAACATCCCCATCTTGTTTTGCGATTCCGTCTCGAGGGAAAAGTTCAATGTACCCCGACCGCGCAAACGGGCTGTAATATTGCGTGATTTGGTACCCCGCCGGCTGGTCCCAGTGGAAGTAGTGTTTCCTGTCGAACCGACTGACTTGTTCGATTGAACAGTTGAGGGCTAATGCGGCGCGGATGGCGGGGATTAGAGTCTCGGGTTGGAAAATAGGTTGCGAGCCTGGGATTGCGAGGTCGAAGGGGGATATCAATGTGTTGGGGGGGAAGCTGCTATCGCTCGAGGAGGCGAGGGAGGAAGAAAAGAGCTTCCGGGGCGTGTTTAGTTGCGCGTGGATTTCGATTCCTACTGTGAGGTCCCATCCTGGTATTTGTTGGTTATCGGCGGAGGAGGGCTTCTTTTTGGTGGGTTTGGCTGCTTTGGCGGCGTCTTTGAGTTGTTTGCGGAGAGGGATTATTGGCGGCGATTGGGAGGGCGAGGAGGAAGAGGAGACGGTCGCGTATTTTCTGCTGGGGCGGAACGGTATCGCGCGGGGAGCGTTGTTGCGCAAACAGCCTTGACGGCTTATTTGCCCGCCGAGGATGTACCTCCTCAGCTCGGCTGTCGATATTCGCGCCATTGGGAGGTTTGGGCGAGGTAGGAGGTTGTTGGTGTTTGGCGATTGAGGTTCTCGGACGGGAAGATTTAGAGCTTGGACGCTGGAGCTGCTGAAGCTTCGGACCTTCGGTGGGGAATGGCCCGGCCCGGCTTGGCGCACAAGAGTGCCAAGAGCACAAACAGGGTTAGGGTTCGTCGCTCCGTTGTTTATCCCGGTCCGTCTCCGAGCTCCGCGGACCCATCAATTCTTGACTTTGGTCTGTCCCGTCATCATCTGTGACGCGGAAAAGTGGGTCATTTTGGGCCCTGTTGCATCTATACAAGAGGGTGCAACCAACCCCCCCAACCCTTTTTTACCTAGAAATCAACGCTCTTTCAACCTCTTTTCTGACCCTCAATTCGCGTCATAGTTATGAGCCCGGCCGCCTTCCTGCCGTAGTATGGTAATTGAAGCCATCTATGAACCGTAATATGGCCGAATTGAGTGGCTTTATTTCCTTCCAGTCATCAAAATACCCCGATTTCAGCCTCCATGAGCCGTCAAATCGACTGATCTATCTACGGCTTGTTCAGCACGTCAAAGCCGCCAACTTCGTCGAAATGAAGCCATACGCAAGCTCTGAGGAGGAGGGGGAGCCCCAAACACCCCGAAAACGCCAAGGCATGTCGCCAAGCCAATAGCGGGCCTGATCAACCCAGACATTGGCTGCAAAATGCCACTGTCGCTCAAAACAGCCGACTCAACACCGATTGGCGGATGAGGCCTTGGCCTTTGTGGCCGATGTTGTCGAATTCTGGTTCACCAACGGGGATAAACCTCCAGTCCCTTTCTCCATCACTGGTTCATCAGTGTCGGATAGTTCGATCACGTCAGAGCAGTGTGGAGTGGTAGGCGCCTTAAGAAGTGTCCGACCTTTTTGCCGATCGGACACTTCTTAAGCCGCCCGCTACTCCAGACAGCTCTGACGTGATTGAACTGTCCGACTCTAATGAACTAGTGATGGAGAAAGGGACTGGAGGTTCATCCCCTAGAGCCTCTTTGTTGTGGCCGACTGTTGGAAGCCCACGGGCTAGGCCAGCGATGCTGGGAATGCCCTCATTTTGTTGTTGTGGGCTGCCGTTGGAAGTCCATTTGGCCAGTTGACGAAGACTGGCACCCCCTTTGTTGTTGTGCTGTGGTGGATCAAGACTGGGCCACCATGACTTTGTAACTGGATCTCTTTGGGTGGCCGCTGGAAGCCCCTTTTGTTGTTGTGGGCAGCCGCTGGAAGCCCCTTTTTATTGTTGTTGTTGCAGGCATGAGCCTTGCGTTCTGTTGTGGTCCTCTATATAAGAGGGTGCAACCACCCCCCCTTTTTACCTAGAAATCAACGCTCTTTCAACCTCTTTTTCAGACCCTCACTTCGCGTCATAAGCCTCATCAACTACCTGTGTTTATAAGCACATATAAAGACTATTCTTCCTCGTGCGAAGTCTCCTCGAACAACCTGCAACATCTCATCGTCCCAGTATTTGTGAAAACTTCAAGTTTGCCTCAGTCACCAGCCGTCGTTGACGTGTTTGTCTTTGGCAGAAGTGGCAAGCCTGTCAATTGGTGCACGCGATTGATCCAGATGATGGTTCAAACTCAAAGGCTACTTGCTCCACGAGTTCGCCGTGGAACAGTTACTGGAGCTGTCTCGTCCTTGATAGGCCCTCCCAATACCTGCACGCCGGCGGCCTCAACGGCTACGGAACACTGAGCCAAGGAGTCCTTCGAGCCAGGTTGCCAACCTGAACAACTGGGAAATGATTCCAAATTCGGCAACAGAGAGACCCGCTTTTGATGATGTCGGACTGTGGATGAGTTGATGCCAACCGTCGCACATGGCACAAAATGGTCTTGGTATCTCGCCGCCCGGATGCAGTCATTAAACATGAAGGTGGCTTGACGTGCCGTGCCGAGATGATTCCACAGTTGAGCCGTACACCGACACGGTTGCCGGTCTGCCGATAGGGTAGGTGGTACACGCCCCAGGCCGTCTTTCGAGAGGCCCTTTGCATCCTTCCAGGTCCCGGTTTAGGCTCCACTGAGCCGTGCCTCGGATGCTGTGAATGAGTACACCGGACAATTAGGCAACCGGCCCTCCGTGAGCCGAGGTCTGCTTGCGGGGACTGTTATGGCGGCAGGAGCAAACAGCTCGGTGAGGGTGGGCGGCGGGCCACGAGCCATGGCAATGTAAGAACCTTCTGTTTGACGTGCAAGGACTTGCCATTCTACGTGATGTGGAGGAACTTGGATCATTCCATGCAAATCACACAAATATTCCTATATGCACCTAACAAACGGTACAAACCACTCGGTTGTTCTTCCAGTAGGAGAAGTCAGTTACTTGGACGAAGGCCCGCCTCACGCCCATAGGCGCACAACAAATTTCTCCCAGCCCAAAGGTCATGAAGGACAGAAACAGCCGGGACGAGCAGGAGAATTATCACACACCGAGATTGAGTGGTTGTGATCCGAAAGACTTTGCGGAAGTCAGCTGCGAACTGTAGACCTGTGGCCGATTGGAACTGGCAATCTCTTTCTCAGAAGACCAGAGAGCTCGTTTCCGGTGCGAAAGCGACCAGCTTCCCAAACCCGCGATACCTTCAATGGCATCTTCACATGGAATTTGCAAAACGCCGATGAGCCATGCGCTTAGCCGTCCAGTCGTCATTCATCCCATCTGATCCGGTCTGGTCTCAGGTCAGCACTCACTGCTCAGCTCGCTCGGACTTCTGACACAGATTGCGCAGCATAGCAGATATGCGTACCTGGTCTGACCTACCTCCCTCATGCACCCCACAACCGTGCAACCGGCTTACCCGGTCCAGGGACGACGACTTGCCCTGATTCTTTCCCGCGTTCCAGCACTTTATGTTAGTTGGAAGCCCGCGCCCACCTATAACACAACGGATAATGGCTGCTTGATCCAGAATGAGCAAATGCGCGAACGGCCCGCTGAACCGAGGATCGCAGTCAGTGTGTTCCTGGAAAACATGACCGTGGTAGCAACCGAAATGACAAAGACACAGGGGCAAGGAAAACCTCGAACGTACGCCTCTTACATTACGATGTTCACCGCTCACCGGTTCACCATGGCACAACTGACGGTTATGAGCAGACCACCGAATGATCCATGCCAGACTTTCAAAGTCGCTAAGTTTTTCCTTTTCAGCGACTTTGCCGTCGAGATAGTACGTTAATGTGACCTGGTATCACCGAAATGGGGATGGCGCGTCTACCGGAGCCCAACAACATTACAACCAAGCATCGGGGAAATCATTTGACAGATTTTGTGGGCCTGCTTGGCAACACACATCTCTTGGACCTCGATCCTCTATCAAAGCCATCCAACCAGGAGATTCCCCGTCTGGCCGTTCAGCCTTATCCGTCTTGGTGCGGAAATTCGAGTGGGACGAGGAGCCGGGAAGAATGATGAAGCTTAAGAAGGATTGCGGCCTAGGGTTTTGGCTCGCTCACCGGGCGGGTGCCCCGCTTAAGCGTGGTCGGAATACGAGGTGATACACGTCACAAAGGCTTGACTTTTATGGAGAACAGTCTCCCTTGACCTGGCACGACAACGGACCAGACCGGCGATTATGGTTAAGGATTTACCAGGTAGGTAAGACCAGGATCTACACAACACCGCCCCGTCGATCATATGCTGTCAGGTATGATACGAATGACTGACAGGTGATGACAGCTACGGAGAAGGCGAAACAAACGATATGTGGCTGCACATAACCCGTCAAGCGGTTGACAAAATAAAGCGAACTCATTACCTGCAGATACATTGCCACACAGCCAAAATTATATTGCAAAGCCTGTACCTCTAAGTCTAGCCCTGTTACCAGCCAGTCATGGGACCTCCAGACGCTAACACTTGCTGCCGTAGAAGTGTTGCAAGATTGGTAGTGGCTGTTAGCATCACCCCACAAACGCAGGGGCCACCCATCTTTGCAGTTCGCTTTATTTTGTCAACCGCTTGCCAGGTCACAAGGAAAACAGGGCGCGCGGCACAGCACATCATCAGTGGTGCGCCGCCCATGCTTCCCGCTTCTTATTCTGCAAGTCAACGGCGGGCGGCTCTTGGCCAGGTCTGCTGTGTCGTGTTTGACTCTCACACGACCCATTGGCATTCCTTCCAATATCGACAAAGCATTGGCGAGCGGCCCTTTAGGCTTCTACCGCTGTGTTGACTGCTTCCGGTGGCAAATGTTTTCTTGGGACTTTTTTGGGGAAACAGAAAATCATTCTCGTTCGCTTGTTACCGCCCGTCACATAGCCACTAAGCCCTGTGGTAATTGATATGGCATGTCCCATGAGAGACATGTCCAAATAAGGAAAGGTTCGGGAAGACCCCTATTATGCATAGAAGCATTCTGTACAGGGATTCGGTCAACGTCTGACCAAGCCTCCCTGTGCGGTTCCTCATTGGATATCAACTGACCAAGGGACTGCACAGCGAATAGTACTCGGCCGCGCTGTACGTCCTTCCAGCCATTAAACAGTCCCTGGGGTGTCAAGACAGGATCAGGGGAGGAAAAGACTCAGACTTTGGTAAAAGGATCGGCCGTAGGACCCCTTGTCATCCTGAGCCACAGCAAAGACGATCTCTTGTAAAGCGTTGCGTAATATCTATTCCTCACAAGAGATTACCTCGAACGGCAAAGCGAATCGATTGGACCCTCCCTAACCGATACTGCCTGCACTCACATGATCTAGTCGCTGGGAATAGGTACAGACTGGTCTCAACCTTTAGTCAACGAAATTCAACTGCTGAAATACCAAGGTCGCAGTGGTCCTTGTTCAAACCGGCAGTCTGCTGACGCGACCGTTTGCAGAGACCAAGAAATGAGATGCACTCAACATGGGCTTGGACGATTAAACGAGTATCAGAGTACTCTAGAGGCCTTCTCGCTTCAGGCCGTCTCGGGAGTTTAAACTGCATACCCTCTATGACCACCCGCCGCTAGCGCAAAAGTATACGACGACGACACCAGGAACCGGGAAAGCATTAATTGCGTTCTTCCCGAGTCTGTGGAACAGGCAAAACAGAGTGGCAGACAACAGGAGAGATTGAACCCCTATATGCGTTCCAAACCGGTCTGTTAATCGCCAGGCACATTGCCCGATTCGGCGACGATCTCAGGATCAGCTGGCAAGGGACGTGAACAGCCCCAAAATAGAAGCAGGGGTGTGTGTTTTGCTCCCTTACCTTTCCCTTGGGGGCGGATTTGACCGTCTATACGCAGGACTTGTACGACATTCGTTGATGCTTTCTCTGGCAATGCTAGCGCAATCTTTGAAGATGGATATGAAGTAACAAGTTCGAGTAACAAGTGAGCATCATGGTTCTCTCCAATGCTCGAGTCTTGGGAATTTGCCCTACGTTTGCCCATGCATACGGACTCTGGACCACGATGACGATCCTCAGAAAGCTTGTGTGACCGCTAGCGGGTTGATGTCCTCAGGGGTATCTCCCCTTTACTAGGGTCCCAGGCAGCTTGTCCTCCTACACTAGACGCAAAAGACCCCAGACTTGACAGCATCGCTACAACATCGGGATCGTTCCGTACCTTGTCGCGTACTCGCTTCCAGAATCTCTACCTAGGCCAACCGAAGACCCAGCTCGTTGGTGACGAGATATGTCCCCGGGTCTCGATACGACTTGGTCTAGTCCTCAACCGTCTAGACTCTTCGGAATGGCCTCCCGTTATTCCATTCGAGGTTCATACTTGCGGACCACTTGATAGAGAATCGTCTTGACCTTGCACGAACAACTTACCTATCTCGGTGAGAGCAGAGCATGGGTTACATTCTCCCACACCTCGAGCCCGACACTTGATCCACGCAGAAAAACGCCCTGGCTGTGTTTGTGGTCAGAGTCATGGCATCACGGGTCACGCTCGAGGTCCTCCGAATCCAGAGGTTGCCTGAACTTGCTTGCTCCTTCCCCCCTTGGTCAACACCATCCTTCTCTCCGTCGTCGTCAGCACCACTACTTGCGCTCATACCCAGGCTTGATGTTTTGAGAGGGCATGACATCGCTGACTGGACTTGATGCAAAGACTCAGAGACAAGCCTCGATGGGTCCTTCGGTAACACCGGCTCATCTTCCCCTCGACCACACACGAGATCCCCCTGACGCCCTCAACTGGTCTGGGGTAATACGGCCCAGCAGTCTGCATGTTCTCGTCGTGGCGGAGCATCAAGATGGGACCAAGACGACCTCTATGGCGGCCATCTCGACAAGATAAAAGACGAACACTCCTCGTCGTCTGATTCCATTCTCATCTCCTCATCCCATTACCAACCCCCATCCTCCACTTCACTCTTTAGGTTTCATACCAAGTCATTCGCTAGCATCTCAGCCATGAAGCTGTCACTCTTTTCTGTTTTCGCCGCCCTCGCGGTTGGTGCAGACGCCCTCAGCGTCCCTTCTACCTTTACCAGCAACCTCAGACCTCGTCTTGACACATCACTAGAGCCACGCCAGGCCAAAGTCCCCATGCCGTGTGGCGAGCACGGTCCCAAGAACCGCAAGTGCTGGAAGAACGACTACTCGGTCGAGACCGACTACTACGACGTGGCCAAGATCCCCAAGGGCCGTCGCAACGAGAAATGGCTCTCGGTGCGACAGGGAGAGTGCTCCCCCGATGGCTTCAAGCGGCCCTGCATGACCATGAACGGCACCATCCCAGGTCCCACCATCGAGGCCGACTGGGGTGACGAGCTCATTATCCACGTGACCAACGACATGTCGCACGATATACACTTGGGCAACGGCACCGCCATCCACTGGCACGGCCTTCGCATGCTCAACAACATGGCCAACGACGGAGTCCCAGGCGTTACCTCCTGCCCCATCGCGCCCGGCGAGACCTTTACCTACCGCTTCCACGTCACCCAGTACGGATCAACCTGGTACCACAGCCACTTCAGTCTGCAATACGGTGATGGCCTCTACGGCGGCATGATCTTCCACGGCCCAGCGACAGATGACTACGACGAAGACCTCGGCATCATGACCCTTGCCGACTGGGGCCACCTCACAGCCTTCCAGGCCTGGAGGAACGGCGGCATCAACGGCCGAGCGCCACGACTGACCAGTACCCTCATCAACGGCACCAACACCTTCAGGTGCAACAATGCCGCCGACTGCGGTGGTGTCCCCGAAATCGGCAAGAAATTCGAGATGACCATCGAGCCCAAAAAGACGTATCGTCTCCGCCTCGTCAACGCGGCGGTCGACGGAGTCTTCCAGTTCAGCATCGACGGCCACAAGTTCAAGGTCATCGCCAACGATCTTGTCCCTGTCGTGCCGTTCGAGACGGACAGCATCAAGGTCCAGATGGGTCAGCGGTACGACATCATCATTGAGGCCAAGGACGACGCCAACGAAAACGGCAACTACTGGATCCGCGGCGGTTGGGTCGGCGCGGGCGGTTGTGCGGCCATCACCAATGGTGATGACGCAACTGGTATTTTGCGCTACAAAGGCAGTGACGGCAAGCCCCCCACCACGACTAGCACTGTCGTGCCCGCCACCGACTGCCGCGACGAGATTAACAACTCTACACGGCTGGCCCCGTATCTGGCCCAAGACGTGCAACACTTTAACCTCGACACTATCACCATCAAAAATCTCTCATCCCAGCAAATCGACCCACCAGCCGATGGCTCGCTCGGCAACGCCAAGCTGTTCCAGTGGACCCTCCACGGCAGCAGTCTGTACCTCAACTGGTCCGACCCGGCGTTGGGATACGTCGTCGATCAAAAGACGACCTTTCCCTCACCCTACAACGTAGCCAATGTCAAGCCCTCGGGTCCTGATCCCGAGTGGGCCATCCTGGTAGTCCAACAAGCTTCAACCGCACCCCCGTAAGTCCAGTCCACTTGTCCATATCTATCTATCCATCCCCAGTCCCCACTGACAATTTCATGCAGATTGGACCACCCATTCCACCTCCACGGGCACGACTTCTGGGTCCTAGCCGCAGAGGTTGGCGTATTCGACGTCAAGACCGCGAAATTCAACACCAAGAACCCCATGCGTCGCGACGTCGCCACCCTGCCCGCGAGGGGATACCTGGCCATTGCCTTCTTGCTCGACAACCCGGGCGTCTGGCTCGCCCATTGCCACATCGCCTGGCACGCTTCCCAGGGGCTGAGCATGCAGTTCGTCGAGAGCCGGGATCAGATCAAGATTGCCGATGAGGATTTGCAGCAGTATGACAAGACTTGCAAGAGCTGGCGGGCGAGTGGGCCTTGGCATCAGGATGATTCGGGGATTTAGAGGGGCGTTGATTTCGGTGTGACTGGGTGGGTGTCTTATATCTCTTCTCTCCTTCTCTGGATATTTTTCTTTTGGTTTTCGTTGGTTGGCTTGGTAGACGGTCGGATTGGGCTTTGGTCTTGTCATCTCTTGTCGCAAGTCCCGTTTCTTATTCCATCGGGAAAGAGCGTCTGTACAGTACCGTCATGTTTTCCCCTTCTCTTTTATCATTTTTCATGTTGCTCTTGGATGGATATCTGGTTGGGATTCAAGCTGATGGGCGGGATTTTCCTTTGTTGATGGAACTTTTGCATAGAACTGTATTTTCACTGTACTTTATTGTACTCGGCATATACCTAGAATAAGAGGCTCAAGCCATTTGCTACCTCATATAGAGTCCAGCCACATTCTTCTTCGTGCGCACCTGATGGGTTTGAGTCATTACCCGACGTATTGTGAATGGCGATGAAAAGTCAAGAAACGATCTTGATAACAAGGAAAGTTGACCGGAACCAGGCGAGATAATGACTCGATATGCTGCTCAGAACTCAGTGCTCTCGAGCTCTAGAGAGAAGCTCAGCCAAACTTGTCTGTGCATTCTCTTTCTCTTGTGACTCCGAGGCTTCCATCGACGGTTGGTTGCAGGAAAGGTGTTCCTCCAGAAGTCCCACAGCAATCGTCTCCGAAGTTTCGCATCATTCAAGACGAAATTACAAAGACCAGTGGAGACGGACACAGCGAGATATATGACTTGGGGCGGAGGAGAGCGTGATTCCTCTCTTCCTTTTCGCTGTCCTCCGAATCGGCATGTCCTGTGAAACGGACGGGACCCATGTCTCCAGCAATGTCGTTCTCCAGTGAGACCGCAAGGAATACCAGTGTACCTGTATAATTTCCCCGGGCCGATCCGATATGCTGGTCGAGAGGTCCAGACTGTCCAAAATGTGGACCAAAATCCACCGAACAGCGAAAAGTTGGAGCCAGAGTAAAAGGGGCAGTTCTTGGCGTCGGGTTGCCAGGGGCAAAGGTGGTGGTTTTGTTTTCTGAACGGGGGACAGTATTTGGAGGAGGGTCCGACTCCGCGTTCAAGCGGTGGTCACTGTACAATACATGTACACGTGTAGTGTATGTATAGTGTTAAGACGGGTGGCGAAATCACTTAACAGACTTCAGCGATAATATGCACCGAGTCGTGTTAAGCAATTGTAACTCCCCGGTTTTACGGCCGCTTTGTCAGCCACCAAACCCGAGCCTACCCCCCTCTTCCAAGGCCCCCATTGACCACCGTTTGTGAAGCTCGTGAGGAATTGGACCATCCCAAATTGTGAACTTGTTGTTATATGGTCGAATCTCATCCCAAAGCTCTTTTTGTGAACCCAGAGAGGGCTTTTGAACCAGCTGTGCTCTCTCCAAGGAAGGCCCCGCTAGAGCACCACCCAAAAGGCCCCTGGAACCAATTTGAGGAGACCACTTCCCCACCCGAACAGAAGAATACACAAGAAAAAACAGCACCATTGCAATCATGTCGATTTCCCAGGGGGTTGGAGAAGCTCTCATCGCCGATCGGAGGGATTGCCGCCTCCCCGAGTGTGATATCGGAATGTTCTGGGCCACGGCATGTATCCGGCGAGAGTCCTGTAAATTTGCCACCAACTGATTCACGATTGATCCTATTCCGTCCATGTCGGATGTATCGTAACCTATATTACACTGACAATTCAGATAAGGGTGGAAACGTCATTTTTGACAAGACAAAAAGTGAGAGAAAAAGCAAAAGAAAAAGTGAAGAGTACGGATACCTGAACATGAACTTTGAGGGCACGACATGGACGGGGGTGATGCCTTCTCTTGGCTCGGCATGGTTGGAAAGCGCTACGGGCCGCCTGTTGCCCTGTAACCAACCCGTTACCAGGTATGTATGTACGTACCTTCCCAGTTAACGGGCACCGGCCCACCCTTCTGCCTACAGGCTTGGCTCCTCTGGCTTCCCCTGCTGACGGGCTCCGTGTATTCACGGTAGCCCATAGCTGAGCACTGCTGAGCTCCAGGAATTCCATTTGCTGTTGACCCGAGAGAGAGAGATCTGTTGGAAAAGCGACCTAAATCCACGTCAACACCGCCAGACAATGCGTACACGTAGTCACGTACCGAGGACGACAGCTGCTGTCTTGAAACTTGACACTGGCAGTGATCTTGGCTCGCTCTTGCCGGTATGGGTGGAAAAGGTCATTGCCCATTCCGCCGAGATTTATCCAATGGTCCATGTTTCTCTTTTCCCAACTCGAGTCCCCCGTTGTCGCCATCGTTTATTCCCATCACCAACACAAAGATCGGCACCTTCTGAGACTTCTCTCTTTGGAAGGAAAAAGCAAAACGTCCTCAGCAATGCGACCCTTTGTTTGCACCATGGCCAGTGCCTCAGCTGGAACCGAATCGACTTGAAAGGGCCATCGCTACACCATTCGCCCACATTTGACTCTCCATGCTCTTTGACGCCACCGAGCTGTAGTCCCCTCACATGTCTGTACTACTATCAGAAACCCCAACCCGACATGTTCCATTGACCCATCTTATAGGACCGTAGCCCGCCCACTTGGATTTACCACCTCGCTGGTCAATCCATCGCCATGGATCAGACGTATCCTGCCCCGACTGGCTCTCGAGAGCATTGCGAGTTCTCGATGGAGTACGACGACCGCGCTACACTTCCCGACAATTTCCTTGCCAGTCAATTCTCCGATGGCAGTTATAGCCAAGTACCCTCGTCCGAATTGACCAGCCCTAACCTCGACCTCGACACTTTCACTTGGGCCTACCATCTACGAGATGATGCGAATTCGTTGGGCGGATGCCCCGGGCCGTCGTCGATGCCGTCTTATCCCCTACCCGGTCCCCAGTCAGATATCACCGATACGGGGCGGGCCATCTCCGACATGACCATGCCTCCAGAGATGAATCAAAGCACAAGTTACCCACCCGCCATGTTTGGTCAAGCGCCGTCTTGGATGCAGACGGATGGACAATTCGCGACAGTGGCTTCCGATCAATATCTCCGAGACTTCAGGACCGCCAATGAAGACTTACGAACAGGCTTTGTGTTGGGAGGAGAGCTCGCAGTGCCGCAGTTCGCCTGCGAAAATAGGACAATGGCAGCTGCATCTGAAGAGACGGGAACGCTGGCTTCAACATGGATGACGGACCTCGAGACCCAACGAACGATGGACAACAGACACAGACCGTCGACGAGAGATACTGGAATACAAAGCGGGCCTATTCTATCTGCTCCAGCCTCACGCGCCATGACTTCACAGTTGGCAGAGGTCGCCGATCAACAGCCGAGCCAGTTCAGATTTCCCGTCGCGCCACTTGAGGTTTGGGCCTCGAAATCTCTTTTCGTGTCCCTTTTACATCGAGACCTGAGATGATAACAGAAGTTATCATCTCAAACTGATACAGTGACCTGTCGCGGACAGATTGGTGCAGAATCAACATTGTCAAGAGCACAAACTCTAACAGACGAGCTCGAACCCTCCGGTGGCCCGATAGCCCGCGACCCGTTCGCAAATCTCCACGATATAGACCTTGGAGAGCGGCACCCAGTCTCATCGACGGTTCTTTCGACCACCACATCGCCTCCTGTATCTCCGACAACTTACCTCACCTCGCCGCAAACCGAGTCCACCAACGGCTACCGAGCACGGAACCGAGTCGCTGCCAGCCGCTGTAGACACAGACAAAAGTCGACGATTACTGGTCTCAAGGAGGCTGAGAGGAACATGATGGATGAAAGAGACCGGTTGTTGGATATGAAGAGGTCTCTGACAGACCAAGTTTGCTGCCTGAAGGAGGAGCTCTTCCTGCATGCTAAGTGCAAAGAGGATCGGCTAATCGGCGAATACCTGGAGCTCACAGCCAACCGCATCGTTGACAAGGCCCGTGAGGCCGCCGAGCAACAAAGGTCCCCCATGTTGGAAAGCTCTGCTAGTGGTAGTGGCTTTGATTATGTCGGGCCATTTGAGGACGACGGGTGATTGAAATAATCGACCCTAAAGTTTTGGTCGTCGGATCAGATTGTCGAAGCTTGCCCGTCGGAGGAAGAACACTTGACTGGCGTGGACCAAGAGGAACACGTCCAAGCTATATATGCTTCGGGACCCCCCTTTTCCAATATTTCCCCTCCACTATTTTGGTTCCCGCTCTGACCTCTCCTTCGAAAATGATCAGTTTCTCGGGGTCCGGCACTCTGTAGCTGTGTGCAGTTTAATACGTCCCAACAACACTGTGCGTGCTTCCCAGGTCACCCACCTACGGTCCTACACTACCACCACCTTGGATCGAGACCGACACAGTGCCAAGCGGCAAGACTGTTTTGCTAACGTGTTAGGAGTGGGGGGGCTGATTGATGACGTTTCCTAGTGGCGCACCATGATGACTTATGACGGTACAGTCTGGACCAGGCCATAATACACGGTGATGACTGGCTCCGGCTTCTTTGTTTGGATAGTTTTCTCTTATCTCTCATTTCATGTTCACCTATGGTTTTCTTTTCGACTTTCCTTGTGCTGGAATGTCAAATTGCTTGGGCCAATAAATGAGGTAAAAATAAACGGGATTTGCCCTGCCATTTCTGCTCTTTCTTGATGGAGCTAAGCTCTGCGAAAGTTACCGAATCACTATCCGGACAGGCTCTCGGAGTCTAGGTATCTGTCTTTACCTGCCTTTTATTCCCTTATCAACACTACCACTGGGCCGTCCTCCTAAACGCAGTCGCCTTATCAGCGTAACGTGCTACCGTGATCACGCACCCCAATCTCCGGCTACGTACGAACCATGCCCGTGTTCAGCCCTAAAGGCGAGAAACCCTTTAGAAGGTCATAAGAAAACCACACGAGGAAGCAGAATATGGTCCAACGTTGATTCGTGGGAGATTAAGAGATGTTTGCTTCAGAGTATGTAGAATTAGTGGATAGCTCGCACAATTACAGGGGGACCAGTGGTCTCACGGGGCAACCTACATACGGGGAACGAACGGAAGGGACGTCAATACGGACACATTGATGCGTGAAGTACCGGCTTGATGCATTTATATGTCTTTAACCGTAACGGCAGTTCAGTCCAGTTTACGTCTAATGCAGTAATTGCCCCCTATCCGTACATTACATGCAGTTACACTTCTGTTGAGTGATCAGGTAATACACATCGCTGACCCGTTGGGTGGCTAATCTTGACGCCAAACATTGGCTGATTGACATTGCATGATGACATCGGTATTCTGTGAAACCATTCATACCATATAACTGGTACAAGTACTGTACTTAGCGAAGCATCGTGTTAATCAGCGGGCCGCTCGTCATTAATCACCCTGAGCACCGGCGACCTACAGCAGTGGCAGCCATTGATCATCATAGTGGTGTGATAATACAGGCTTTCAGCATTTGTGCGGCGGTATCGAGCCGGGAAACTACTCAAGGTACGCACGTCATGGACTCATGGTAACCATATACGGGTGCCAGTGTGACACCGACTCGGCCATTCATCCCGTTGAGCGCCATTGGATTTGCGGCATCGGGCACTGCTCCGACGTAGACCCATTTTCTTTGTACGCATACAAATCGGAGATCTTACACAAGAAAGAAACTTTGGTACATGTACGGAAAGGGGATTAATCAGCAAAAATTGGGGATTCTCTGATTTTGTACAAATAATTGCGCCCACGTCGGAGCAGTGACCGATGCCGAAATGGCGTATGAGGGGCACGTGAGGGGATGGTGGCATTGGTTCTCAAACACATACAAGGATACGGCGGGGATAGCTGCTTGGCGACTATTCAAATCTCTACACATGGAGTTTAGTCCTTGCCAGTTATTGGTCCTGAGGGGGGGGGGGGGGGGGGGGGGGGGGGGCGGGCCGCCCCCCCGGGCCGGCCCGGGGGGGGGGGGGGGGGGGGGAGGTGGGCGCGGCGGGGCGGGCG